>MU160441.1:0-23640 GCA_015888305.1 Antheraea pernyi | reverse complement strand
GAAACGCAACAATGCAAGCACTGTTACTTCACGTCGGTTTTCTATGAGAGGGTGGTACTACCCCGGGCGAGCCGACCCATTCATGCTGAAACCAATAATAGTTTCAGCGTGGCTCTACCACCATTAAATTATATGTTTATGGTTATTATATATAGTTACGAAGTCTCATAGGACCTTTACAATTTTTCTGTAGGCCTTAGCTTCAAATTATTAATTATATTATATTATTAATTATTATTAATTCAAATTATAAACCGTAAACAAACAAATCGATTTAAAAGATAATTATATTTTTAAGTATAAATTAATAAACGCGTTCTTGGAGTGAGTATTGGTAAGAATAAAAATATTTTCCATCTCGCCTCTTTTTTATGATTCACAAATGTAATATCTAAATAGTATATAGTCTATATCACGCATACAAATATGGTGAGGCCGGAACTTTTAAACATATCTTATAAATTAAATGTTCTGAGTATTTGCAATTTCTTCTGTAAATTCCACCATTCACGTATACTGTATTATACCGTACATACAATAATCTTTTCGATGGTATCAACATTTTACATCTACGTTAGAATTCGTTTCTCAAGTCAATTCGTGCAAAATCGGTCTCAGAACTCAAAAGGAAAATATAAAACATTCAAATAATAATCACAACACACACAAACGTCCGCATGCACGGACACAAAATTTTATTAAACATTATTTTAAATACATACATATATTTAACCATAGAGGTTATCTAAACTAATATTATAAAGAGGTAAAGTTTGTTACGTTGTGACGTTGTAGGGGGTAATGTCTGGATGTATTAAAACCGATTTTGAAAATTCTTTTACCAATAGAAAGCCACGTTATTTGTGAGTGTCATAGGCTAATATGTAGCCGAAAAATTAAAAGACTTTTTTGTGGTAGTCGGATTTGCAAAGTAAGACTGAGAAAAAACGGTCGAACGAAAATATTTCTTACGAACGCTGCCTTAACGATGAGAGATATATGATTGATTTCTAGAAAAAAGTTTTAGTGCTTGATAATGCCTACAAAAAAGTCAGCGATAGCATATGTCTAACTTTTATATTTCAGTCATAGAAAGTAGTAGTTTATATATAAGTCATAAAATGTTTACCCTCAAACGACGTGGGGAGGGGTGAGCTAGTATAGAATATAATAGTTATTACTTCGTAATTAACACTTTAAAACTATATTTAAATGTTTTCCGACACCGCGATTATACTGTGTAGTAATAAAACAAAAATCCTTACTAACCTTATAAATGCGAATATGTGGTTGTTTGTTTGTTTGTTAAGTTTTCAGACCTTAACTACTCAACTGGTTATCATAAAATTGTGCATCATCATCGTCATCCTGTGAGAGACCCACTGCCATAGGTTCTTCCCGAAGGAAGGTATGGGCGTAATCACCACGCCAGTCCAGTTTTATAAAGAGTGGTAGAGCCACGCTGAAACTATTACTGGTCGCCCGGGGTAGTACCACCCTCTCATAGAAAACCGGCGTGAAGTAACAGTGCTTGGCATTGTTGCGTTTCGTTCGGTCAGTGAGAGCGCCGGAGGCCCACCTCCCCTCCCATCTTCTCTCTCCTCTCCCTCCCTCCCCTAACCCTTCCCCCAAAGGGTGGCAACGCACTTGCGACTCCTCTGGTATTGTTAGTGTCCACGGACGGTGGTGATCACTTAACAGCAGGTGACACACCTGTTCGTTTGCCACCTATGACATAAAAAAAAAAAAAAACGACGTATCGGTGATTTCAAACTCTGAGAAATCCACAGTTCTATGTGTTTCCACATATAGTAGTACCGCAAGAACATTTCTCAGGTTCAGGTTTCCTCACGATGTTACCCTGAACTCTCTGTCAATAGTGTTACCAATTTAAATTAGTAAATGTACGCGAATTCCGAAAAATTCGTTGGTACACGCCGGGATTTGAGCCTGCGGACATCGAAACGATATTCCACCGGTCAAACCAATGGACCACTAGGACTTCATTATGCATTCATGCTATCAATTTCATATACGAAAAATAGTTCACCTGAACGATAGGTCAAATTTATTATAACGAGCGAAGCCGCGAGCAAAAGCTAGTTAAAAGATAAATTAAAACTCTGTTCGGTCCAATAAAAAAACCTTTATCCTATTACTAGCTTCAGCCCGCGACTTCGTTCGCGTGGAATAATTACTTTAGGCTAATGCTAACACGCAGCGGAATCGCTCAAGAGGAAAAAAGACCCCGATTTCGAAATATTCTTCATTGGTGATCCGCTCCTATTAGCCTTAGCGTGATTATATATATATAACCTTCCTCGATAAATAAGCTATCTAACACTCAAAGATTTTTTCAAATAGGACCAGTAGTTCCTGAGATTACAACGCCACAACGTCACAAACTTTACCTCTTTATAATATTAGTATAGATAAATTGGTTCCTTCTGACATAATAATGTTAAATATTATGTTGTTGCCTATCTGTTTAGACTTAAATAATAAAAAGTCTACCAAAGAGAAAAACTTCAAAACTGTAGTACCCTTCATTAACATTATAGTTAGGTGCGCAAATCCAAACGGCTCGCATAGATTTATCCATTTAATTTTTTACGTACTTAATCAATGTTAGTACCATAAATATGTATTAGAGATAGCAAAAAGCCTAGCAAGATAAACAGCGGTGTCCGTTAGCACAGTAACCCGCTGGACCGGTCCACACAACCGGCAAACGTGGCCATAAACTGCCCAAACACTCCGATAGTACTTAGCGATAGAGCGAAACATAATCCGACACTATAGATATTAAAAATATAGGCGGGGTTTAATTAGAAATTTAACCTGTTAATAAATTACAGATGGCCGCCACCCAAGGTGTGGCAACACTCTGTATATTTCCCTAGAGGAATAATCCCCAATGTGTTGCCACTGTGAAGTGGTTTTGTATTGCTTTGGAAGGTACAGTTTTTGTTTGTTATGTCATACTCTATAGTAAATTAAAACAATTATTATCTCACGTTATTCCTTGTCTAATTTCAAAAATAAATTATTTTTGTTATCAAGAATTAATAAAAGATGCATGCATGTATATTATAAAAATAATACACCTGATAAAACAGAATAATTCTCCAAAAATATGTACGTTAATGCGCACTCAAATAAATTCAAGTATATATAATTGTTGTTATAAATATTTTGTAACGTATATAATATAACTACATAAAATCACTTTGAAAATACTTTGTAGGATCTAGCAAAGAAGCGTTAATCATTCAGTTGATAATTATAGCCTTATTAATAAATATAATTTTACTACATGAGGACTGTTAATAGTTACTGTTGTTAATTGAATGAGTTTTCTATAATTTCAGTATATCTATTTAATAAAACTATTCATATTTTTGTATTTCACGATCAAATAGATGCCACCTATCTATACATATAAGAAAGTAAATCTAAAGTGTCTGTACTTTTTTAATTTTTGAAAAAAAAATTGTTACACGTGTCTAGAAATAAATAATAAAACACGTCTGTTTGTCTGTTTGTATGAACACGCATCACTGCTAAAATACTGGAAGTACCAGCTTTCAAATAAAAAAAGAATAATCAAAATCGGTTCACCCAGTCCAAAGTTATGAGGTAACAAACATAAAAAAAAAAAAAAATACAGGCGAATTGATAACCTCCTCCTTTTTTTGAAGTCGGTTAAAAAGTAGATAATACATTAATATCACTTTATTAATCACTGTGTTTTACATAAGATTTAATACCTACGAAGTCGCGGGCACAGTTTGAGTTATAAATAACACTAAATAACATTATAAATGTTTACATCTATACATTAATACGTGAAGCCTAAATTTTGTATCCCTTTTTAACGGAATTGGGCGAACGGATGAACGTGAAATTTGGCATAGTTAAAGTTTATATGGAGGAGAAGTGCAGAAAGCTATTTATTTTCTATAAAATGCATTAGAAGTACATTAAATTAATTAAAATATGCATTACTCACACTAATGCTTCAATTTTACACAACATATACACACATGTAAATAAAAAAGACATTTTGACATCTGTCAATAAAGGACTTCAAAAAAGGTTGTGAAGGAGGTTGCTATGCTTGACTGTATGAATTATTTTACTCTTACGTTCCAATTACCCTTTTTCATTCTACATTCTACAATGATATTATAACATAATACCCTTTGACAAAAGAACCCTAATAAAATTCAAACTTTAAAAAATCAATGAACTATGGTCGAATGTCGCCCTCTGGGCGCCCACTAGTAAATATATAAAGCTTGTACAGAATACTTAGGGATACAAAAAAACCCCACACGGTTCTGCGTGTCGACTAACTATTATCCGTGTCTAAAATAATTTGCGCAAATTGTCGACGTGTCAACTTGTAAATGACATAGGAATTGTGTATACTCCACTGCTTACCCCGAGTAGGTGTGGCGATTTGTGTGATGAAGAGGGCACTTGGGAATACGCCTCGTTCCATCGTATGTTCAAGTCTTATACACCGTGACTCATTCGATATTAAAAAACAATTTTTCATTAGAATTGAGTATATTATTTAACTTATATTATCCTTATATATAAATTTCTTCTGTACGTGTGTATGTCACTGAACCCCTCCCAAATGGTTGGACCAATTTTGATGAATTCTGTGTGCGTATACCAGTGGATCCGAGAATGGTTTAGATTCACAATTGGACCCGGTAGGTAGCGCTGCGGTTGACTTTTAGGTTTTTTTTTTATTATCAAGGCAGGACAACATCCGCCCGGCCCGCTATATATTGTATTATTTAAATATTTATATACTGGAAGTAAAAGCTAATGAAATTTATATTAATAAATAAAAATTGCGTGGTTTTATGAAACCACGATGCAAGTTTTTTTATATTATGGGGGGCAACGAACAGGCGGGCCACATGATGGTAAGTGATCACTTCCGTCCATAGACACTAGTAACACCGGGGGACTCGCAAGTGCGTTGCCGGCCTTTTAAATGAAACTTTTTTCGGATCGTAGGCATTTAATTAGAAAATTCGGAAAATTATTCTATCTAGGGTATTCAAATCGCTTTTTTAAATCTTAACTTAATAATTAGAATATGGTAATGTTTATAGTCGGCAAGATGTCCAACATAAATTTACTATTTATCTATTAATGTATATTACGAATTTAAATATTTTATTATTATAAAATTAACCTACAATTTGACCAGTTTATTTCAAAGGGCATGTAAAGAATGGAACGTAAGTCATGTTAAAAATATTAAATGTAGGATGAAAAAAGGAAGAAACTCTTTTTCATTTACATGTGTGTATATGTTGTGTGTCATTCAAGCAGTAGTGCGTCGAATGTTAAACACTTCTTATGAATAAAGAAAGTATAACTTCAACGTACAAATGTTCGTAAAAAATATACACATTCAATAATTTATAATCATGCAATAATATAGCCACTCAAATAAAAAAACTCATTAAATGCATAAAATATAAAACATATTTTACTTTTAATTACAAAATGAGTCTTACACATGTAGGAGTTTATTTTCTGTTATTGGCCGCTTGGACGCATTAGAAACATTTTAAAAAAGCATCCATATCACGTCCTTTTTTTGAAATTGGGGAATAACATTTCTTCCTTGTCTTTTTCTATTATTTTGGCGTCAATTCAAAATGTAGTCTGAATTTTATTTTGTTCAAAATGGGCAAAAATATAAGTTATGACGCGTCAACTAGGCAAATAATTGTTAATTTACATATAAATCATAAGTACAAAAGAATAGCTGAGCATCTAAATTGTTCTGTTAAGAAAGTTTTTAATGCAATTGATCATTATAAAACATATGGAACTGTTGAAAATGTTCTTAGAAAGACTCGGCCAAGAAAAGCCTCTCCCACAGAAGATACGCTTATCGTTCGTGTTGCTAAAAAGACCCAATTAAAGGCTCCAACCAGATTGAAAATGAAGTTTTTTCGCCTGATGACCTGAGAAACATCTCGTCAAGACTGATACGCCGAAGATTAGTGGAAGCTAAATTGTTTGGGAGAATCTCTCGAAAGGTACCGCTTCTTACCAAGCAACACCGAGAAAAGCGATTATTATCGCTAAAAAATATTATAATTGGACGGTACGAGAATGGAAATATGTATTATTTTCAGATGAAACGAAAATAAATATGCTAAATTCCTATGGAAAGCGCTATGTTAGACGTCCTGTAAACAATGCTTTTAATTATAAATACAGAAGGAGTATAGTCAAGCACGGTGTCGGTAAGATTCAAGTTTGGGGGTATTTTTCCGGATGTGGAGTTGGACCCGTTCGGAAGATTGAAGGTACAATGGATCAATGGCAATACAAAAATATCTTAGAGCACACAATCATTCCCTACTCGGACGATCATTTCCCTGTAACCTAGATCTTTCAGCATGACAATGACCCTAAACACATGGCCAATAGCGTCAAATGTTTTCATAGCGAACAGCGTATATCCGTTTTATCAACGTATAACTAACGACGTAACTATTCGACGCAGAATTTTTCATAAATGATTCATACTTATTATTTTGGATTAAAATTCACCCTTTATTTAAATTAAATCAGCTATCAGCTAGTTTCTCATAATATTAATGTAACTAAAGTTTGAGTATATTATTTAACTTATATTATCCTTATATATAAATTTCTTCTGTACGTGTGTATGTCACTGAACCCCTCCCAAATGGTTGGACCAATTTTGATGAATTCTGTGTGCGTATACCAGTGGATCCGAGAATGGTTTAGATTCACAATTGGACCCGGTAGGTAGCGCTGCGGTTGACTTTTAGGTTTTTTTTTTATTATCAAGGCAGGACAACATCCGCCCGGCCCGCTATATATTGTATTATTTAAATATTTATATACTGGAAGTAAGAGCTAATGAAATTTATATTAATAAATAAAAAATTGCGTGGTTTTATGAAACCACGATGCAAGTTTTTTTTATATTATGGGGGGCAACGAACAGGCGGGTCACATGATGGTAAGTGATCACTACCGTCCATAGACACTAGTAACACCGGGGGACTCGCAAGTGCGTTGCCGGCCTTTTAAATGAAACTTTTTTCGGATCGTAGGCATTTAATTAGAAAATTCGGAAAATTATTCTATCTAGGGTATTCAAATCGCTTTTTTAAATCTTAACTTAATAATTAGAATATGGTAATGTTTATAGTCGGCAAGATGTCCAACTATTATTTTTTTATATATTAATACGTGAAGCCTAAACTTTGTATCCCTTTTTAACGGAATTGCGGGAACGGATGAACGTGAAATTTGGCATAGTTAAAGTTTATATGGAGGAGAAGTGCAGAAAGCTATTTATTTTATATAAAGTACATTAAATTAATTAAAATATGCATTACTCACAATACTGCTTCAATTTTACACAACATATACACACATGTAAATAAAAAAGACATTTTGACATACGTCAATAAAGAACTTCAAAAAAGGTTGTGAAGGAGGTTGCTTTGCTCGACTGTATGAATTTTTTTGAACTCTTACGTTCCAATTACCCTTTTTCATTCTACATTCAACAATGATATTATAACATATAACTATTATTATAATAACTGAGTAACCATGATAAAAACCTTTGATTTTAGAAATAAGTTGACAAGAGAACCCTAATAAAGCTCAAACTTTGAAAAATCAATGAACTATGGTCGAATATCGACCACTGGGCGCCCACTAGTTAATTTTAATTTCAATCTTCTTATACGTATGCGTAATCTGCATACGGAATAATACATAATAAATACAATCATATGGATGATAGACGCATTTTATGAGCACAACATTTATTTAAATCATTGAATCATTTTGAATTGACCCGTGAGCGTTGCCATATTGGCCTTGGCTGCTCTGCTGAGCGCCTTTCACTTTACACATACTCGGCGGCCGGCTGTAATGCGACATGCGATAGATGGACGAAAAAAATTGAGACCAAAGAAAAAAGTCTCACTATAAAAAACTAACTACCATATGTATGTTCTTGCATCACGTCAGAACGCCTACACCTATCTGGCTAGTTTTTTTTTTTGTTCTATTTCTAACTGTCAGGATATGGTTTTGTATGATAGAAAGTTCAAGTACCAGGTCAAGCTGGTTTTAATGTCTAAAGGCTATATTATAGGATGGATCAATGTGAACGATGGTGTCCTCTGTGTGCATCCGTTAAAAATGAATTTAACAAATATATATGATGAAAAGATAAACCAGATCGAGTTTCTTGCCACTTATTTTTTACACAATCTCATCGGATATGTAACGACGACATGATCTAAGATGGCAAACACTCTAAACATGGAGGGTACTGGCTCTCTAGTGAAGCTAGCGGAATACAACAATACGTACTTGGTATTCAATTTGAGGGTGGTAGATAGCCAAGCTTACATAGAAAAAAACCCTACCACCATACCGTGGTTTCACCACGATATTTAACCCTCAACGGTTGCTCCGACTCAGTTGCAAGGATTCGAACCTACTTTCATCGGCATTGAGTCCGAACACACTTTTTTTATGTCATAAGTGGCAAACGAACAGGTGGGTCACCTGATGTGAAGTGATCACCACCGTCCATGGACACTAACAACACCAGAGGAGTCGCAAGTGCGTTGCCACCCTTTGGGGGAAGGGTTAGGGGAGGGAGGGAGAGGAGAGAGAAGATGGGAGGGGAGGTGGGCCCCCGGTGCTCTCACTGACCGAACGAAACGCAACAAGGCAAGCACTGTTACTTCACGTCGGTTTTCTATGACAGGGTGGTAGAACCCCGGACGAGCCGACCCATTCATGCTGAAACCAGTAATAGTTTCAACGTGGCTCTACCACCATTAAAACTAAAGTAAACTAAAGTTACAACACGCTATTTGGCCTTAGTTTCTTTATTACTACACGCGGGCAAAGCCGAACGGGCAGCTAATATAATCATATTAAACATCACAATGACCTCATTAAACGTTTAACATTCGATCTCTAATTTTAATATTTGTTTTTTAATTTCAGTTCGACGGAATATTGCAGTTCCGGCTATAATCCAAGAATATCTGAAACATCCAAAAAAATCGCTCATAGATATCTAATGGCAAATAAATACCGTCGCATTGATTATAAACACTAATCTATAAATTAAATTGATATAGCTAAAGCATTTTGAAACGCAAACAACGTTTTTCGGAAAGTACCGCCTACATTAAGACTAGTCTGGGTACCTTAAAATGATTCTGTTAATAATTCTTTTTCTATAAGTTACGGATCATAAACATCGCTAACCTTAGTGAAGAGTTATTTTCTTAAGCAGAGTTTCACTAAGAGAGTAATGAATATAAAGTAGTCATGCTGGTAAAAATTATGAATAAGATAATAAAGGGACCGGGACTTTTTTCTTACAAGTGGAGTCATTTTGCATTGTTAGTGAGCTATGCCTAACTTATCTGCTAGTACCTTATGGCATTCCTTAATCAGTCTTTAAGAGGAGAACGAGCACTGGTCTTGCATTTTAATATTTGACCACAATCTCACCTGATTATAAATGACGACGCTTTCCAAGAAGTTTCTAAACTATGATTACATAGTTTACATAGATTTGTCCATTAGGTCTAACACTCACTCCCCCTTTGAGGGGTCTACCATCTTTGACCCTTCAGACCGCAGTTAGGGCTTCTTGAGGGGCTTACACCTGTCCCCCGACAGCCGGCAGTCCATGCTCCTCCACCTAAAAAAGGTATATGAAGGCACCATGGGATTTTAGTCCGTGCAAATCGGACATAACCCATCCTCAACTGCCCGACGGGATGGATATGTGTTAGGATCTCCCCATGTAAAAAAAAGGACTAATTCTCAAGTGCAACTGCCGAAACACACCTAGAGGTGATTAGCGACAGATTTTCACATTAAGTGTGGTAAGAAGCCAGGCTATGGTTTAAAAAGAGGCCTACAGCTACGCTATGATTACATCACGATGTTTTCCTTCATCAAAAGCTTCATCAGGAAGAGGTCTCTTTCTGCAACCAAAGGTTCAAAGAGATATCTTTGGACGAAATGGTTAGAGGCGAGTGTGGAACTTGTACACGCCCTGTTTCGAGTATATGCATCCGGTGCAAGTATGTTGACCTGCAATAACCAATACTTTTACAACCCCATTCGACTAGAAACGTAGCTACGCTATAAAATGCATAAAGTTCCTGACAATAATGCTAGGCAATATCGGCTTATTCAAAACAATTTTAAACTAGTTACGTGCGATACCGAGACAAGCGCCGTCAAATTGTTACATTCGTTAGAGGCGCTTATACTAATCATTTTAGTTATGCTTCACGGTGCATTCGAGTGGTCTATCGATTTAAAAATAAAAGACTACGTTACTTACTACGGGAATTTCTGAACATTATAATTTTAGGGTTCTTTGATAAAAAGAAAAGCTTTGTTGAAATATTACCGCTGTATTTATCATGATATGTACCAACCAAATGCAGAAAGGGAACCAACGAATATGAATTAGTTGGTATAGACGATTTACTAAAGACGAACAAATTATTATGAATCTATAATACTAAAAATCAATCCCGAGTCAACTAAATAAAATTGTATAGACGCGATTTTCTCCCATAATTTAGTCATTGTAGCTCATTTGTGAGACAATACACCTAATTCTATTTAGTTGATTATCAATGTGCGTGGGTAAATTCAGATTATAAAGCATGATAAATACATCTATATTTATACACAGTAATAAATATTGGTATATCAGAGACCAATAAACTTCAAACTATATCACTGATCATCGTGAAAATTGGTACATCTATGTTTCTTCATTGACAGGATTTTTATATTATGTATTGTATTAACTTGCCACTAAGTAGCTCTGAGGCACATCGACGTTTATTGCGTTCAAACGATCGTCACAAAACTAGTCATTTTATAAAACTTCTTTTGAATACGGATAATATTTACACGATATCCATGTAGCCTATAACTAACTTATATTTATGTCAAATAATAATCGCGTTAATATATACGGGAAATAACAAATGAGTGTGGAACTGGAGACGCAGATAGTATTAAAAATAATTTATTAAACTTTCTAATCTGTAAGTGTTAGAGCCACGCTGAAGCTATTAGAGGTTTCAGCATGAATAGGACGGCTCGCCCAGGGTACTACCACTATCTCATAGAAAACCGACGTGAAGTAATAGTGCTTGCATTGTTATGTTTCGTTCGGTCATTGAGAGCGCAGGAAACTCACCTCTCCTCCACACTCCTCTCCCCTCCCCTCCCCCTTTCCCTCTTCCCCCAAACACAGGCTGGCGACGCACTTGCGACTCTCCTGGTGTTACAAGTGTCTATGGAAGGTGGTGATCACTTATCTCATCTCATATTACTGAATACAACCTTCTTAATGTATACAATCGTATTTGAACCTTTCAACTGTCACAAATTAACATAAAAAAATAATTATATAGATACAGAACCCATAATTTGAAAAAGATAATGTTTTTGCTCAACAAGAACAGTTTCGTTACACGTAACTCGCCAATCAAAACAAATTGCAGATGTTATTAAAAATTACAGTTGTACGTAGCGTTCATTATTTTCTTCTTCGATTTTTTTTTTTTTGTTATTGACTCCTTATAAATATCCGCACCGTTCACAACAATTCCATTATTCGCGACGATTATTGCTGTTATGATAACTAAATTGACCAATTTAATATAATAAAAGAGATCGCAACCATAAACGAGTTCCGATTAATGTTTGTTAAATAATAAATAATTACTTGAGTCAGACCTTTTTTTTAACTAGGTTCCCGTCCCGACTTCACACGGATGACAAAAAAAAAGTCCAAATAGCATGTTTTATCTTTAGCGTGGTCGGACACAATGTCGTTGGACGTAATTTCGAATCCTTGCAACTCAGTCGGAGCTACCGGTGAACGAAAACAGCGTGATGAAATCATAGCATGGTGTTAGGGTTTTTCTAAGTCTCTAGCTCGCTACCACCATCCAGTTAAAAATCTGTCGTCAAACACCTTTTTTTATGTCATATGTGGCAAACGAACAGGTGGGTCACCTGATTTGAAGTGATCTCCACCATCCATGGACACTAACAACACCAGAGGAGTCGCAAGTGCGTTGCCACCCTTTTGGGGCAGAGGAAGGATTAGAGGAAGGAGAGAGAGAGGAGAGAGGAAAGGGGAGGGGAGGTGGGCCTCCGTCGCTCTCACTGACCGAATGAAAAGCAATAATGCAAGCACTGTTACTTCACGTCAGTTTTCTATGACAGGGTGGTACTACCCCGAACGAGTCGACCCATTCATGCTGAAACCAATAATAGTTTCAACGTGGCTCTACCACCATTAAAAACCTGGTGGTATGGTGGCATTTAACATGTGTCATGGGATTGTGGTCAACGCATAAAGTAAAGCGTACATATTAAAAAAAATCTTCCCTTGATATGAGCACCTGAACGTCAGTTTTATCAATTTTGACAATATTTTTGAAGATCTCTCTACTGTCTTTTGTCGCACTTGGTCACTTTTTTATATGGATTTATTAATCCAAAATACAAGAAGAAATATATTCTGAGAAATACAAGAAGAAAAGTCCCTGTCACAGCCTCTCTCGTCTGCATCTCAAGCATAGGTTCAATAGCCCTTTAGCTGTTGCTAGTGAGATACCGTGACATCGCATACACTAGTTTCCTGCACAATGGCATTTCACACACGTGCTCAGTTACTCGGTATTTACACAGGGTCTGCAAGGGATCCTTTTCCCCTTTTTGGTATAGTAAAGAATACATGTATGATTAACTTAGCTCACATGATCAGTTAATTTGATTCGCGCTGTATCCAAGGCAACAGCACAAGCCGAGGTTCGGTCACTCTGGCACCGTTGAGCTTGTTGCCATTTGACTGAGTGCGCAAGCGCTCGTTCTTAAAGCACGGTGAAGTTCTGAAGACCGACAAGGCAGTTAGTCAATTCGGGGTGTAAGGGGTGTCAAATAACATCTAAGACTTTAGACATCCAAGCCAACCTCACCTGCACGTAGTGCACCCTGCTGCATAACGAACGAGGCAATGGCGAAAGCGGGGTAGTAGGGTTTTACAGCCTGACTACATTATAGTGATTCGCTTTTGCGGGTCGCGTTTCGGGATCAGCCTGTGCATATCCAGGTTTTCGCAGGCCGGCATGACAACGGCGACCGGCGACGGATACAGTGTCACTCGGTGGTCGCCATTGTTTTTAGATTGTACTATGCTTACCATCAGGCACAGTGCAGTCATTTTACCGTGCTACTATAAAAAAAAATCTTGAGTTACTTGACCCTATATTTTGTAGTCCGGTGAAGCTGTTAAGATATTGTTTGTTAGTGGAGGAAGTTAGGAAGTTGGCTATTGTACACAAGTGAGGTGGACGGGAAAACTACTATGAAACAATTCTGAGATGTTAAAAAAACTCCTTGGAAAAGTCTAAACAAGGGATCGCCATCTTGTACGAACTTTGAAATGATTACAAGATGCTTGTAGAGTAATATTACTCATTTGATAGTTCTAATTTTTATTAGGTAGGATTGTTAACGAACGTACGAAAAAGGTTAAATATACAAAGAGCGAATACATGTATATATAAATATTCTCTACGAAGGTTTTAGTATAATATTTTGTAAATGAAGTCGACACAAAATTAAGACCAGTAACTACATTGCGCATTGATATTCTAATTAAGCCATCAAACATTAAACAATATAATGCAGTTGGCAAGTGTTTAGAATTTAAAGTATCGAAAAATAAAACCAATTGGCAGGGCCATAAATCTAACTTTTATATTTAAATCACAGTGACCGCTGTTACGTGACGAAGCGAACTATAATAAAAATGTCGGACGGGGCATACAAAACATAAATCTTAATAGAGTTATATCATTCCGTCAGGAGAAAAAATATATCAATAAAAAGAATCTTTCCGCTTAAATTTTTTTCAATTATAAGCACACAAAAGGACAGATAGACGAATGTTCTGATGACAAATGATGAACTAAATTGCCTCTCGATTGTGGTACATTTTGCTATAACTCAAGTATTTAGTACAAGAAATAATAGCATTAAATAAACAGTACAGTACAGAGCTGCTCACATAACTAGTTCTATTTATAATCCTGAAGTGTCAACAGTTTTCAAGGAGAACCTTATCATAAACATAAATCTATATATAGTGTTCTTTTTCTGAAGGCATGTTCGTAAACTCAGTAGAACTAAATGTGTATATATAAAATACTAGCAGGCCCGGCGGACGTTCTCCCGTCCTGATGATAAAAGAAACCTTGACATATTACCTACACCTTCCTCATTAATCACTTTATCTACTCGTGAAAACCACATGAAAATCCGATCAGTAGTTTTTGAGTTATCTCGAACAGACGGACAGAAGTGGCAGAGGACCTTGTTTCATAATATGTAGTGATAGATATAAAATATCATTTTATTAATACAATATGAAATAATAAATACGTAATTATATGAATGATGCACTCCTTATGAGATAGCATACATGGTTAATGACTTATTTAGGTATTTGAATGGACGTTACTTCGCACCAGCGACTGGAATTGATTGGCCGCTGCCACGTCATAAGATGAGACGTGTTTCGCTCCTTCACAGAGCATCCTGAATTGAATGCAAAAATGCTAATCAATTCCAGGCGGAAAGTAACACCTTCATCCATCAAAAAGTGGTTGATGGTGATATGAGCCGAGTACACATCAGCGAGTTCAGTGCATCTCCGACCAGAGCGAGTCGGTTCACTTTCGTTCACCGTTCAAGACGCCTAAAAAGTATTTACTTAAAAAAACATTACCAATGGAAGTCAATATTCTAAATCAATCTATCTAATCTTTAGCCATGTCCGTTCGTCTGCTCTTTACATCGTTGTCTCTTTAGCCATGTCCGGTCGTCTGCTCTTTACATCGTTGTCGCTTAACACATTTTCCGAACCATAATTTGAATCTTATGTGCTCGGTTTCTGAAGTTCTAGGTGGTAGAGCTACGCTGAAGCTATTAATGGTTTCAGCGTGAATAGGTCGGCTCGACCGGGGTACTACCACCCTCTCACAGAAAACCGACGTGAAGTAACAGTGCTTGCATTGTTGCGTTTCGTTCGGTCAGCGAGAGCGCTGGAAGTAACACCTCCCCTCCAGTTCCCCTTTCCTTACTCCCCTTCGCCCCAAGACAGGTTGACAACTTGTGACTCCCCTGGTATTGCAAGTGTTTATGGACGGTGGTGATCACTTAACATCAGGTGACCCACCTGTCCGCTTGCCTCCTATAATATAAAAAAAAGTTCTTAGTGTGATGTTACATAACCTACAACTTTACTCAATAGAAACAATTTCAATCAAACAAAAAAAATCTAGAACTTCCTAACATTTGCATAGATGTACGGAAAACTCAAAAGGGTGAGAATTAAAATGGCTATAACGATACAAACCTTTTTTTTTAATGTAGTAACGTAATATATAACTCTGCTAATAAATACTGCTAATATTTTTATATGCCTTGACATATTGCAATTAAAACAATCATTTATCATAGCCATAAGTGAAATAACTAAGTTATTAAAGATTCTTAGAATAATAATGTATGTGTGTTATTTATTAATCAATTCGCAGCGACAGCAAGATTTACATTAAAACGATCCAATATATGTAACGTGTGTAACTTTAAACGAGTGCGAACTTGATCAGAGACATTAACAAGTCATTGCGTTCTATCGTATAATTAAAGCAGTAACATAATTCAAAAGCTAAAAACAAAAATAACATCTATAATAAGAATGTAAATCTAAAGTGTTTTTAGTTTTACATTTTTGTTAAAATAACTGTTGCATGTGTCTTGGAATAAGTAATAAATAATACATTTCAATCACTTTTAGAAATGACGTCTGTCCGTTTTTTTGAACAGTGTTACACTAATCACGTATAGTGTCGATGTAGTCACGATTGCCAATAAATACTTCGAATAACTTCCACAAAGGAGTGCGTCCAGATCAGCGACATCTTGCCCTTTATATGCCGAACTCCCACCAATGTAGTCTCACACCGGGGTGAATAATGAACAGCCGATAACTTCCACCAATAGCGTTCGAGGTCATTAGTAACACCCCGATAAAGTCAATAGCGCGGTATCGCAGGTCAATAGTGGTTCCCCGGGTGGCTTGACGTAGACATTAGCAACAGGCATCACAGCTAAAGTTATCCGTTCACGTCATAAAGCATGTCTTCAAGTAACATTTAGTCTTAGTTTCGTTAAAATCGGGTCACTTTATCAAAAGTTATTGTAATTTTAATGACAACGAGATTTAAGTGCGAGAGAACCGTCGATAAGTAAACGTACTTTGTACATTCAGGTGATTTTATTAGTTACTGTTTTTTACATTAGGTTCCACGCGGACAGAGCCGCGGGCACGGCTAGTCAATAATATGAACGTACATAAAACTGTTTTGTTAGTTATGTAGGCAGATTGTTTCATAAGATCTCTTGACTCGTAGTCCGGTGAAGCTGTTAAGACCTTGCTTGGTCAATAGAGTAGTCAGTTCGAGAAAAAAAAAAGATCTCTTGACTCGACGTTTTTAGATTTACCTGATTCAGCATCCTAATGTGATAACATCCTGTTTCACAAAGAACATAGTCTCAAATACGGTATTGATAGATACATTTATAAAATACGATAAATTACAAATCTCTGACACAATGACCAACACATTTTATTGCAAGAAATCTGAATTTTTGGTGAACGAAAACAGCTGAATGGTGATGAAACCATGACATGGTGGCGTTTTTTTTTTATGCCCGCCGGCTAGCGATAACCGCCCACCGCTATAAACAATTAAGAATTTTAATGACATGTTATTAAAAAGTACGGGTTGTTTTTTTTTCATTTATTTCTGTTAACAAATAATTACATCAATATGTATTGTGCACAATTATTATTTTTTTGGTACTTTCGTATTAACGCCACTGCTGCTACAGCTTTGATTGATGGTTGTCAAGTGCAGACAATTAGGTTAGGTTAGGTATTCGGCGTAGGTTGTCGTGGAGTTTTTAGCCGGTTAAAGTCGCCGTATGGCACCACCCCTGCGTGGCAGCACAATGGCTGGTGGTCGGTTCAGGTCGGGCTCTCCCCCGGGGGCCTGACAGTCCATGATGGATTTTTCTCTCCACGTAAAAAAAAAAGGTATATCTTTATACATTTATATAATAACGTTAGTAATTTTGTAGGTGGTAAAGCCACGCTAAAGCTATTACTGATTTCAGCATGAATGGATCTGCTCACCCGGGGTACTACCACCCGACGCACAGAAACACCCACGTCAACTAACAGTGCTTGCATTGTTGTGTTTCTTCGGCCAGTGAGAGCGCCGGATATCCACCTCCGTTCCCCCCTCCCCCAAACACAGGCTCGCACTTGCGACTCCCCTAGTGTTGCAAGTGTCTATGGACGGTGGTGATCACTTAGCATCAGGTGACCCACCTGTTCGTTTGTGTGCTATAAAAAAAATGTTTATTCTCGAACCCGAATACCCGAAGTTCTTTAATATCCTTTAAGCAACCAACTTCCAATTACCAATTAGACAAACTTCATTGGCGTTAATACATAAGTACCTTTTCTTTAACATTGTTGTACAATTTTGTAGCATGGGATAAATAGGGGACATGTAAGTATTACGTATGCAATGAGGGGTGGGAATCTTTAATTGTTGATTTTTGATAACATAGAGGTTGGAGGTCTGGGTGGTGATTACGTTAGCAATATGTATGTATTTTACCCAGAACAGAATTAAAACACTTATAGAAATATTTACATAAGCGTTGGAGAGGGGTTAAGAGCATCACTTACTTTTGCTGACCAGGGGGAGGAGGGGGTGGACAGAAATTACAGAAATTCTGCTTACGTCCGATTACTAGAACGGGAATTGTGCAAATTGTGGTACGAGATATACTCCCATTTCATATAAAACAGACATTTTCAAATTGATTCCAGAAATACAAACAGAGAGACAAAAACTTTTTCAATATAATATGCGTCAGCGTCCTTCACAATAATTATCTATCACAACATTTGGAAAAATAGTTACATATAGAGATATAATTACTTTTTTATTTAATTATTCTGGATTATTTCTATAATATCTTCTATCTATAAAATCTTAGGACTAACTACACGTAACTATTGACAATAAATAACAGCAGTTTACTCCTTCAAATGTAGTTAGTAATTTGTACAAACTTCATAAATGCACAACAGTCAAAACGACTGTCATAGCGTGCTGAAATTATAATAAGAGATGCAAGCCTAATAAAAATATTTAGTCCTAAAACTACATTACTCGTAGTGTCTCAAAACTTTATATTAATTGAAGCTGTCATCATATTTGATTAGATAAGGATCAAGGGCAGGGCTGTAGCTTAGAGTCGAATTTCAGGTGGGTTAACATTGGTTACAGTTAGGGCACTGACCTCTAGGTCAGTGATGTACATTCAATAGTAGACAAATAATTTCTGTGACAAAGCCTGAGCATGGATCTAAGAACTATTAAATCCTTAATTATTTAGAACAAGCGAACAAGATGGTTAAACTTCCAGATATGGACTTACCTCCACGTGTGAGTGAGAGTGAGGTAAATTAATTGTTGGGTGGAGTGATATGAGTGAATAGATACTTCCAAAAATACCATTTAGATCATATTGTTTATTTTTAAGGTACGTGGTAAGGTACGTACGCATTGTGATTTCAAGGTAGTCTATTAAAAACGAATCGAAATTTATACAGTAGTTTTTGAATAACGCGCGCACATCGTCAACCCTTTATCATTTTATTTATATAGATTTAAGACACTGAAATAAATCTTATTATATACAATTTTAACTTAGAAAACATTATATCAACACACCGAAGCAAAATGTAACCTATTACTTAGAAAATCTGATTACTATTTAAAGATTTCTATTATTCAAGTTGTGCAGTAGATCGTTTATCATCCGATAATGTTTTTACGTCACTTCTATAAGGTGTTGCGATATAATTTACTAGAATCGATATGTCTTATGCGGTATCAATGTTTTTTCCCGTTTAGAATGGAGCTGGTTTCAAACTCTCCATATAGCGTGGTAATATTTTACCTCTATTCATACGTATCGTGGTTATATTTATCACAACGGTTAATGTTTAAACCGAGTCCGATGTAGTGATAAATCATTGTTTTTATTCACACACTTGTCCGTTAAAATCGGTTTTTACTTATTCGTAAAGTCTGTAAGCATTTTAAATGGAAGTTATTCTATTAAGAAGTTGCAGATTTTAGATTAAGAGCGGCTTGTGCAAAATGTAACAGATATATCCAACCGTCTATAATAAGAATGTAAATTGAATGTGTACGTACTATTTAGATGTTTGTGAAAAAAAATCGCTGCGTTTTGGAATTAGTAATAAAATACATTTCAATCATTTTTAGAAATGTCTATCTGTATGTCTGTTTGTTTGTGTAAACACGCATTACTGCTAAACTACCATGTTCACGATAAAACGATAATTTTCAATGGTGGTAGAGCCACGCTGAAACTATTATTGGTTTCAGCATGAATGGGTCGGCTCGCCCGGGGTAGTACCACCCTCTCATAGAAAACCGACGTGAAGTAACAGTGCTTGCATTGTTGCGTTTCGTTTTCACGATAAAACATCAAAATCATGAACCATATATATCCTCGAGTAACATTTAGTCTTGGTTTCATTAAAATCGGTTCACTTTATCAAAAGTTATTGTAATTAACGACGCGACTTAAGTACGGAAGGAAACTCTTGTAGTCCGGTGAAGCTGTAAAGACCTTGCCAGGTCAATAACATAGTGTTACGGCCTATGCTGTAACGCAGACTGCAAGCAGCCTTCACCTCCCTCGCCTACACGCGCCTTGACACGTGAGGAAACCCCATGAGCCCCGAACGCGTCGACTCACCCCGACCACCCGCACCGAAACATCACCCTCGCGCGCATACGCACGCGCCCCGCTGGAGATCGGGCTTAAGCGAGCAAACTGTCGACTTGTCAATTATTATACATCTTCTTCTTCTTACCCGAATGATTTAAACTTTACGAATAAAAGAATTCACAAGGATCGGTAAAGCCGATTTTGAATAAATTACGTAGATTCAAACAGACAGACAATACTTTTTACGTCATATTCGTGAACAGTTTTAGTTAAAATAATGTCGTCACGAGCATGTCGAGGCCATCGGTGACGCGAACCCATAAGTATCCCCTACAAAATAAATTTGCTCAACAAAATTGATCAATGCTGTTAAAGAAGTTTTCACTTTAAAACGAAATGTACAGAAGTACGTATATATTAATACTAGTGGTCGAAATTCGACTATAATTCATTGTTACATTCAGTTGCCCAAAAAGAATAATAAATATTTCAGTGGAAAATAATGGACTTATCAATGAACTATTGTTGGGTTTTATTAGTCATGTTTTTTTTTACTTAAATTTGATAAACGTTTTAAACATTGTAGAGTTCGTATCGGTCGATAGACTTTGTCCAGCTGACTACTTATTTTTTATTCTTTTAAAACGTTCCAACAGATTCGATTACAAACTTAGTGTTTTTTTTTAATACTAATTTTATTTCGTCAACTCACAACACGGGGTAAATATTATAGTCGTTTAGACATTATTTTCTTAAGCGTTGATTCACAACTTCTTAAAGAGGTACACGATGTAAATTGTGTTGCAAGATTTATTAGATATTTTAATATAACCAATTATTGATCATTTCACTTGTGTTGAATTAAATAATTTAATAATATGTAATATTAGAAGGTAATATGTGAATGCATAACAAACTCACATTTGAGTATATAATCTATACTAATATTATAAAGCTGGTGGGTTTGTTTGTTTATTTGTTTGTTGAGTTAACGCGCTGATCTCAGAAACTACTGGTTCGATTTAAAAAAATATTTCAGTGTTAGATATCTCATATATCAAGGAAGGATATAGGCTACATAATTACGTTAAGACCAATAGGAGCGGAGCACAAATGAAGAATGTTTCAAAATCAGGTTTTTATACCTTTTGAGTGGCTCCAATGTGTGTTAGCGTTGACCCAAAGTAACTATTTCACTCGAACGAAGCCGCGGGCAGTGGCTAGTAATCCAATAAAGCTGATCAACTAAGCGAATACCTCCTTTTCATATGTCCACGCTGTTTCTATCGTTACCATTCATTATGTGAGCATTTTGTTTACATTACACCAGATAGAAACTCGGTTAGCGTTAGCCCAAAATAACAATTACAGGTGGACGAAGTCGCGAGCAGAAGTTAGTAATTAATTTATTAGTAAAAAGATCAGGATATATATACGGTTGAAATATTTTTCTTCCACAGAACCCTATCAAAGCATAATTTATACAGCTTTATAAAAACAGAATTACAGAATGACATTCCGCATAAGAAACAGATATCGTATCCATGACCAAACAGGACAAATACAATAACTCTACATATGAAATTAACATTAATTGACGGACTGAATAGGACAAGTTTCAATAGTTTATTACCATAATTATATGTTTGCGGCGCGATAATAGTCTTCCGTGTTTATTTAATACATACAAAAACCCGCTTTTCCGCCCGTCGCCACTAAGACTATTTTTTTTAATACTTTGTAAGTTTTAGCATTTGACCACAACCTCATCTGATGTAGTAGTTCGAAGGTGGTAGAGCAACGCTGTAGCTATTACTAGTTTCAGCGTGAATGAGTCGGCTCGTCCTGGGTACTACCACCCTCTCACAGAACACCGACGATAAGTAACAGTTCTTGCATCGTTGCGTTTCGTTCGGTTAGTGAAAGTACAGGAGGCCTACCTCCTTTCCCTTCCCCTTTCTTGTTTTCCTATTCCTCCCACACACACAGGCTAGCAAAGCACTTGCGACTCCCGAGCCCACGGTACTACCCTGTCACAGAACACCGACGTGAAGTAACAGTGCTTGCATTGTTGCGTTTCGTTCGGTCAGTGAGAGCGCCGAAGGCCTACCTCCTTTCCCCCTTTCCCTTCCCCTTTCTTTTTTCCCTACCCCTCCCCCATACACAGGCTGGCAACGCACTCGCGACTCCCCACGTGTTGCTAGTGCCTATGGACGGTGGTGATCACTTAACATCAGGTGACGCACCTGTTAGCTTGCCACCACCCTCTCACAGAACACCGACGTGAAGTAACTATGTTTGCATTGTTGCGTTTCGTTCGGTCAGTGAGAGCGCCGAAGGCCTACCTCCTTTCCCCCTTTCCCTTCCCCTTTCTTTTTTCCCTACCCCTCCCCCATACACAGGCTGGCAACGCACTCGCGACTCCCCACGTGTTGCTAGTGCCTATGGACGGTGGTGATCACTTAACATCAGGTGACGCACCTGTTAGCTTGCCTACTTTTGACATAAAAAAAGTTAAATTACGATGGTCTAAGATGGTAAACATACTAAACCAAGAGGGGAACTTGAAGTAAAGTCGCCGGAACATACAACTGGTAGCTAGCCAGGCGGACTTAGAAGAAGCTTTACGACTCATTCGAGTAAGATTCGAACCTACGTCCATTGAGGTGGAGTCCACACATGTTTTTTTTATATTATGAAGGGCAAACGAAGAAGTCAATCACCTGATGATAAGTGACCACCGCCGTCCATAGACACTAGCAACACCAGCGGAGTCGCAAGTGCTTTGCCGGCCTTTAAAGAAGTGTACGCAAGTTTTTTTTTTTTTTTAAGGTTTGTAAGTCGTAATGGTTTGGAAACACCGCCGTTGGGAGTCGATTCCACAGGGTCAAATTACGAGGTGGTGTGGATGAAATTTCAGTTCCAGGCAGGTTGTACGATAATGGAATGCAGCGGCAGGGTATCAGTCCAGACGGTCTGTCGGTACACCGTGGGGTTTTAGTCCGTGCGACTCGGACATAGTGCGAGTCGGACATAACCCCCCCTCTCCCCCGGGAGGGTGGCGTATCCATAAGGGATTTCCCCACGTTAAAAAAAAAAAAAAAAGGGTATCAGTCCAAACAACTCCTCTGAACTTAGAAATGATAAACTAGTAATCTTGGCAAAACCAGTAATCGTTTTTTAGGTAATAGTATTAGGTTTTACAATAAAGTCCCAAAGGATGTTACAGATTTGCCGGACTGTAAATTTAAGCGCCACATCAAGCAGGTTTTGGTGTCAAAAGGCTATTACAGGGTTGATCAATATGTGAACGATGGTGATGTCTGGAAATAACATCACCCCTCTCTGGGCATCCCTCAAAAGCGAATGTAACAATAATGTATTTTTATACAAATATGATTAAAAGATGATCCAGATCGAGTTTGTTGCCAGTTCTTCTGCATGACTGAGTTGTTTTCCGACACGTTGGTAGTTTTAGCGTTGATACGCGCCTTCTCAGGGCTTAAACTGAATAAAGAATCTTTGACTATGCTTTTAATTCATTTTCGATATCAAGTGATCCATTGTAAGAAGAAAGAGAAGAAGAAAGAAAATGTCTTTATTGCT
>MU160440.1:16049-81938 GCA_015888305.1 Antheraea pernyi | reverse complement strand
GGGCACGGGTCGGCTAGTGTAAAATATTCCATTGGATAAGGCTAATACTATACCGGCTAAAATAATTTCGCAAATAACCCGTTATTTTTTTATGATATGTAAAAGATAACAATGCTTACTGTGGGTTACACTTGAGGAGACATACATATACCTACCATTGCGGAGATTTTTGTAGGCCTTTTGAAGATATATACAATTCCATAGTACATAGTACAATTGATGTGTATAAAAACACACACACAAACAAATACACAGTCAACGTCTCAAATCCCACCGCATAAAATATGCACACAATTGAGAATTATACACTAATTTCAAATAGTCTTGCGTCGTTGTAAAAACAACTTTACATCATTCATTTAAAGTTGAATTTGCAAAGTCTCATAAGTATATCGCAACGTATGCTGGGTACCTACATATTAGGGAGGTTTTGCAGACGGTTTTGGACCGTACGTTTATTCGACACTGTGCGTCTTGGGTTTTCATATATGTCAATATGTATCTAAGAAGGTTTTATCCACCGTTGGCGATGTAAACGACCAAAATTTATTATATAACTTAATTATAACATATCAACCTCTTTTGTACATTATGTAAAATGTATGTAAAATGCATGTTTTAATCACATAAGACTGAAATTCTCCAAGCGGTATCGAAATCCGCTGCGTAGTTTAACTAAGAACTAAGGGCACATAAAGCTAAACATCGATAGCACGACTTTGTTTTATGTAAACTATTTATTATTGATAAAATGTATGCAACATGATATATATATACTTTGAATTGTATATGCTATACCTACTGCTGGATTAATTATGTAATATTGATCATATCGTCGGAAGAAAGCGGAATTGTCGTAACTTGAAAAATCAAACTTTACACCAGACTCAAAAAACTATTTCAAACATTGCATTTTTTTATGTATAGTACTAAAACTAGGCTAAAATTTAATCGTAGGAAAGCGAGACCTACACCATTCGAAGTGGTATTTTTTTATACAAAAACATGGTAAAAAGTGATTTTGCCAAAAATGCAAGTTACGACATTTTCGCTTTCTCCCGTTAAAATTTAATCGTAGGAAAGCGAGACCTACACCATTCGAAGTGGTATTTTTTTATACAAAAACATGGTAAAAAGTGATTTTGCCAAAAATGCAAGTTACGACATTTTCGCTTTCTCCCGTCGATATATACTTATATAGGTTTCATTAGGTGGTAAAGCCACGCTAAAGTTATTACTGGTTACAGCATGAATGGTTCGGCTCGCTCGGGGTAGTACCACCCTGTCACAGAAAACCGACGTGAAGTAACAGTGCTTGCATTGTTGCGTTTCGTTCGGTCAGTGGGAGCGCCGGAGGCCCACCTCTCTCCCTTGCGACTCCCCTGGTGTTGTTAGTGTCTATGGACGGTGGTGATCACTTAACATCAGGTGACCAACGCGTTGGTTTGCCTCCTATGATATAAAAAAAACCTAATCCTTGAATATATTCAAAGTAAAACTAAGAATGTACTTAAAAGATAAATATTTTTATACTCTTTTCCTAGAATTTGCTTTGTTCATAGCGTTCTATTTTTTGTTTTTCTTTTTCTTTCACCAATATTCTATCAATTAAAGTAAACAATTTTAATCCTTGGGTATAACTGGATGATGTTAAAAATTATTAAATTTAATTATGTTTAATTAATTATCATCAATTGAAATTTTGTTCTTTTGAGTAATAAATCTCTTTAAACCGAAGAATGGATAATAAGCATTCATACGTAACAAAAGCTACAATTGATACTATTTCAAGCAAAAGGATCGTTCACCCTAATACCATTCAAACGGGCACTACAATAAACTAAAGATATTTTCCTGTATCGCCGAGTGTTATCGTTTCTGTGAAAACCACAATACTACTGAAAAACCTTGGACTTGTATTTACTCTCAATGTTAATTATGCCGCGTTCCTCGTAACATACATACGACTGACTCATCATCTTTTGGTTCCCTGAATTATTGTCTTTGTGTTCCTTACACTAAAACGTTACGTCATTTGTTTAAAAAAGTTTAACGTGACGTGCATAACTGAAGTAACTAGGCTCGGCTTTGTAATACTGAGAAATCTTTACAATTATAATTATATGGTCCGCACTAAAAAAAAAACAGAATGAATAAGAAAAAAAATACTATGACTGGTCGAAATGAATTGATAGTTTCTCAAAATATTCTCCCTTAGCTTTAATTCACTCTTCAATACAAATAAACCGATTTTCAAAACATTATTGCAACCTCCTCGGTAACCTCGGGAACATACTTTTTATATTCTTCAACAACCTCTTCTGGTTTTGAATATCGTTGCGTAAATAATTCTTGATTTTTGAAAACGGGAGGAAGTCGCATTGTTTTTTATCCGAGACTGTTTGCGTAATGTCCACAATATCTAAGCTTTTCCCTTTTGAAGTTATACTTCTTTTGGCGCGTTAGGGAAAAATGATGAGAGTAAATTTTTACGATGCGCGCGCAAATCGTCACGTAAAACCGACACCCTGTAGTTAGTTATAGTCAACATTTTGTTTCTTTGTATTAAAACTTTCAAAGTATTAAATAGCTTTTTTCTATTGTTAGTGTCTTTTTTTCACAAACGTAGAATAAGGCGAAACTTAAAATTTTTGAAAAGATTTTCATCTTGTTATGTTAAAGAAATATAACTTCTAACGCGTGCACATAAGTACACACACACACTTTATTTTTAATATTCGTGTTGTAAGTTGTCCCGGAAATTTGTAGTGCGCCCTAGGTAACACAAGAAACAGCCGCAGCTTAGTCCGTGTTAAATTAATAAAGCTCAATAACAATTAAATGTAACTTAGAGCCGACTAGTAGCAAGTAATGTAAAACGGGTAGTATAAATTCCCTTCTCAGTAAAAAACACTTACGCGTGCCTTTATTTTATGTCATAAGAGACAATCGAACAGGTGGATCACCTGATGTGGAGTGATCACCACCGTCCGTAGGCAGTAACAACACCAGGGAAGTCGAAAGTGCGTTACCAGCCTGGGTTTGAGGGAAAGGGAGGGAGGGGGATGAGGAGGCAGGCCTCCGGCGCTCTCACTGACCGAACGAAACGCAACAATGCAAGCACTGTTACTTCACGTCGGTTGCCTGTTTTCATGGTGATCAACGCGTCTTTTTCCAGGTAACAGCCCAAGCCGAGGTGTGCGTGCACCCTTGTGTATGTTACCTAAAACCCAAATCGGTTGAGTGCCTTAAGCGCCAACCTTAGTAGTCCGGTGAAGCTGTGAAGACCTTGTCAGATCAATAGCGTACCTAGTCAGTTCGAGAAAAAAAAAATGGTGATCAATTAAACGGTATTGAAGTTTATCGATTTCGGATGCATTGTGATATATTCATTCTTAAATTATAACACCTTAATATATCAAGGGTTGCTTAAACGGGATGTCACGTTTAGATATAAGAGAAGGAGTACAGTAAACACTTAAAACTGATCGAAACCGTCGTGGGACTATTCCTTAATAATATAATTCCTTTTTGAGACACGACAACAAACAAACTCATTTCCGCATATATTATATAATATTCGTTAGGATTAGGACCAATTGCTTGGCTAATTGACTAACTAAAATCGCTAATTTGCTGTTCCGTATCGTATTGCAATCTGTAAGAATAATTCAATAATGAAATGAAATAAATGTTCATTGATCTTATGATGACTTTAAGTGTGAAAAATATTTGTCCTCTCTTTTACACCTCTTGGTTGTTACATAATGCTTACTTGTTCGCGAATTACGATGACACAGACCGACAATTGTCATAATCAAATAACGTTAACATATAATATTTTGCTACCCATTGCCTAGGTTTTTTTTTCGTACTGATTGCGCTATTGACCAAGCAAGGTCTTAACAGCTTCACCGGACTACTAAGGCGAGCGCTTAAGGCACTCAGCCGATTTTATTTTGACAACTAGCTCAAGGGTGCGCGGTGCACCTGTTGCTTGATACATGCAATTCGCGACCTATCTGAGCTAACCTAAGCTAAGCTAACTATTCATACATATATGAGTTGTTGAAACATATATGTGTACCAAGCATACATACCTCAATAACTCTTATATATATTTCGTATCGGATAATAGGCCCATTGCCTAGGAATAATGTATTACAATATTACTTGTTACAATAACCACTTCCTACTAGTCATATATTAGCTTCTACGTTACTTAAATGAACTCACGTGTCCTTGTAATCAACTCAGTATACTTTAATAGCTTTTAAACAACACATTTGTAGCCTATCCGATGCCACGTATATTCTCGAAGCGTGTCCAAATTTTATTACATTCAAATAATATTACCATAGTGGACAATCATGGTTTTTATATGGATTACGCAACACAGGTGAATCATAACGCCAAGTGACCGAGACGACGAGGATAGACCAATTTCAGTGATATCACATTACGCTATGTGTTACCGGACGTTACCAGCCGCTGTCCATAGCCTGTGACGGTCTATATTTTACTCTATATCGAATATATTTAACGCCTCGTATTAAAAACTACATATTATATCATCACAAAGTCCTCAGCCACGTCTGCCTGTTTGTTCGCGATAAACTCAAAAAGTACTGAATGGATTTTCATGCGGTTTTCACCAGTAGATAAAGTGATTAACGAGGAAGGTTTAGATAAACAATTCGTCACGGTTTTTTCCTATTATCAGGGAGGGATAACACCTGCCGGGTCCGCTAGTTGTAATATAACATGATTGACAATCTCGTATATCAATTTGAAAGATTAACTCGGATTTTGCCTTCAACGACTTAAACAAAACCTTAAACCTATGTACATGATCAAAATCTTCACATACGAACAATTAATAACATAGAACATTATATAACCTTCTTAAAATTAATTAGTACGGTGAAATTGTGAAGGCCCATCGGGCAAATAGCGTTAGTTAGCTCGAAAAAAACACCCTAACATAACAGAAATTAGCAAAACGTACATAACACACATCTAATATGTCTTTTTGGGGTGTAAGGGGTGTCGAATAACATCTAAGACTTGAGACATCCAAGCCAACCTCACCTGCACGTGGTGCACCCTGCTGAATAACGAACGAGGCAATGGCGAAAGCGGGATAGTAGGGTTTTACAGCCTGACTGGCTCGCAACCACCATGTATATGGCGAAAAAGCCCGATATAGTGATTCGCTTCTGCGGGTCGCGTTTCAAGATCAGCCTGTGCATATCCAGCTTTTCGCAGGCCGGCATGACAGCGGCGACCGGCGATGGATAGTATTATCACTCGGTGGTCGCCGTTGTTTTTGGATTGTACTGTGCTTACCATCAGGCGCTGTGCAGTCATTTTGCCGTGCTAATATAAAAAAAAAAAAAGTAATTTTTATAGAGTTAAATATTTTACTTACATCGGACATTTAATGCAGATCAAAACAGTCCTTTATAATACATGGAAAAGAATCTTAAAGATATCAGCTTTAAAATTACGCGAAACAAAAAGAAAGAGATTTTGCCGTAAAGGCATTCGATAGACAATACCAAGTAACGTTTCCGGGCGGTTACCCATCCAAATACCGCCTACAACCGACGTTGCTTAACTTCGGTGCTCGGACGAGTACTAGTGTTTTAAACACTCTACGCGACACAGTGTTTACGCCCACCACTTTTCGTCACACAAAAAGGGTACCCATCAGAATTTCAAAGCTTTCCCATGAGAAGTCATGTGAAATTTCTTATTTAGCTTTCATGTCAAAGCGCCAAAAAATTAATCTATTTTAGGGTGTAAGGGGTGTCGAATAACATAATACTTGAGACACCCAAGCCAACCTCACCTGCACGTGGTGCACCCTGCTGAATAATGAACGAGGCAATGGCGAAAGCGGGGTGGTAGGGTTTTACAGCCTGACTGGCTCGCAACCACCATGTATATGGCGAAAAAGCGCGACATAGTAATTCGCTTCTGCGGGTCGTTTCAGGATCAACCTGTGCATATCCTGCTTTTCGCAGGCCGGCATGACAGCGGCGACCGGCGATGGATAGTGTGTCACTCGGCGGTCGCCGTTGTCTTTGGATTGTACTGTGCTTACCATCAGGCATAGTGCAGTCATTATGCCGTGCTACAATAAAAAAATAATATAACAAAACGTCTGGAAAGTTATAATCTATAATAAGTGCCTCGTAAATTGATTATCTGGAAAACGTTTTTAGTTTCATAGAAATTACCTTTTACTGTATGTATTTCTCAAATTTCATTACTAATTCACTTCTACAATAATATCTCGATTTTATCCGATAAATTTAATTAGTACAGTTTAAGCACTTATGCAAAAGTGTAGTGATCTAGCCTACACGTTAAGTAATACTTTGGTAAGTTATCTATATTCCAGTAAAAACTTCGCTACAATCGGGTCTGCCGTTTCAAAGATTAGCCCAAACGAACAACCGACAGACAATTTTATCGATATGTATAGATTATTATATTAATATTTCATTAACATATAAATTATAATCTATTAAGCTCACGCAAGAAATTCTTACAACCATAATTTACATGAACCGCCAAATAACATTTTAATTTTGTAATAAAATTCCCGAAACAACTTTGAAATGAACTTATCTGGCCTTTTTTATAATATTATGAACATATGATCATTAAGCCAAATGTCAAATATGTAATACATAATAGGTCATATTAGCATTATGCCATCACAAATTCGGATTAATTTTAAAATGAGTATTTTTTTAAATTCTAGCCCGACAAAGTGACTGATCACTGTACCTGATACACTACCAAAAGATTTACAATCCATCGTCACTTGTTAGTATCATGCCGGCCTGAAAACTTAGCGGTTACTGGATAAACAGTAGTTGACACCAAAATATAACAAACTTAAAAAAATAGCCTGTGATGGATTTATCATCATGTTTTTTTTTTCATTTATACTTTGTACCTTTGACCCATTGATATATAAAAACCCAAGATACACGGTCTCGAATAAAAGTAGCGCTCAAAACCGGCCGCAAAAACTTCCCAATATACATACGCGGTTATAGTTATGCGATAAAGTTATGATTTTGCAAATTCAACCTTACCTGAATTATTTAAAGTTGTTTTTACAAGGACGCAAGTGAAACGAGACTAAAGTTATGCGATAAACCTATGACTTTGCAAATTCAACCTTATCTGAATGATTTAAAGTTATTTTTACAAGGACGCAAGCGACGCGAGACTATAGTTATGCGATAAAGTTATGATTTTGCATATTCAACCTTACCTAAATTATTAAAAGTTTTTTTTTATTGTAGCACGGCAAAATGACTGCACTATGCCTGATGGTAAGCACAGTACAATCCAAAAACAATGGCGACCACCGAGTTTGCCGGCCTGCAAAAAGCTGGTTATGCACAGGCTGATCCCGAAACGCGACCCGCAGAAGCGAATCACTATTACGAGCTTTTTCGCCATATACATGGTGGTTGCGACCCAGTTAGGCTGCGAAACCCTACCACACCCTGTTTTCGCCATTGCCTCGTTCGTTATTCAGCAGGGTCTGCACCACGTGCAGGTGAGGTTGGCTTGGGTGTCTCAAGTCTTATGATGTTATTCGACACCCCTTACACCCCAAAAGTTGTTTTTACAAGGACGCAAGCGACGCGAGACTATAGTTATGCGATAAAGTTATGATTTTGCATATTCAACCTTACCTAAATTATTAAAAGTTTTTTTTTATTGTAGCACGGCAAAATGACTGCACTATGCCTGATGGTAAGCACAGTACAATCCAAAAACAATGGCGACCACCGAGTTTGCCGGCCTGCAAAAAGCTGGTTATGCACAGGCTGATCCCGAAACGCGACCCGCAGAAGCGAATCACTATTACGAGCTTTTTCGCCATATACATGGTGGTTGCAATCCAGTTAGGCTGCGAAACCCTACCACACCCTGTTTTCGCCATTGCCTCGTTCGTTATTCAGCAGGGTCTGCACCACGTGCAGGTGAGGTTGGCTTGGGTGTCTCAAGTCTTATGATGTTATTCGACACCCCTTACACCCCAAAAGTTGTTTTTACAAGGACGCAAGCGACGCGAGGCTATTTGAAACGAATGCACTAATTTTTGTGTGCCGGCTGTGAAGCTGTGATACGTTAAGTGGGCATCTTGGGTTCTTGTGTATCAATGCTTTGACCACAATCTCATCTGATAATAAATTACTGTGGTATAAGATGGTAAACACGCTTAACTTAGATAGGGACTAGCTCTCAAGCACAACTGCCAGAGCATACTATACGTGCTTGACAACAAATTTACATCATGAGAGTGGTAGCTAGCCAGGTATCTCGCAGAAGGAGGCGGCAGAGAGGAAGATCCGCGAAGTGGCCCTCTCCGCCAAAGGAGAGCAGGAAGAAGGGGGAGGCGGAACGCTCGCCCTAACCGAGCCGAGCCTGAGGCGATGGTTGTGTACCCAGTAGTATCTTTATAGTAGGTCGAAGAGTCGCGTTCACTCGCCAGGCTGCCGCAGGGGCGGTTTCTCAGGAAGAAAGCAGGTTCGATCCCTGGCCGCCCCTACCATGCGGCGGACGGTACACCGTGGGGTTTTAGTCCGTGCGAGTCAGACATAACCCACTCTCTCTCCCGAGAAAGGATTTCCCCAAGTTAATAAAAAAAAACTTAGCCAGGTGAGCTTAGAAAGGCCCTACCGTAATGTTACGGCTTCATCACGATGCTTTCTTTTACCGAAAGCTCCAGCTCGTAAGGATTCGAACCTACGTCAATCGACGCGTTGTCCAAACACGCTAACCACTAAGCTATCATCGCTTCATGGTGCACGGTGATAGAAATCCAGTCAAGCATAGACACAACTTGATTACTGGTTATACACAGCCTGTAACCGGGAAGCGACGAGCATAAACGTTGTAGGTAGGTGTGTAGGTCGCGAATTGCATGTATCAGGCAACAGCTCAAGCCGTGGTGTGCCGTGCACCCTGGAGCTAGTTGCCCAAATAAAATCGGCTGAGTGCCTTAAGCGCTCGGCTTAGTGGTCCGGTGAAGCTGTTAAGACCTTGCTAGATATAATAGCGTCAATAGGTTAAAACTATATACATGTGGGTAAATTACAAGTTAGAAGTGAGATATCGTTTATAATACAAGTAGTATTTCACACTTCTATTTGTGTTTTTGTTTATCATACAAAAATTTATAGCTTGTAACATTTTACGAAATTTTCAAGAGCTTTCCTTTGACTCCAAAATAAGTTATTTGCATACAATATAACGATATTTCTAAAAAAGTCTTAATTTTAACAATAGCAACAATAATTATTGTAACCTAATTTCCATCTTACCGCCATTTAACACAATAGAAAAAAAAATTATATCTTGTAAAAAAAAACTCAAATTTATACAATCTACAAGTGTTGTAAATTTATTTGATAAACATAATTAACATAAAATTGTATAAAATTTTCTGTAGCTTGTGAGTTTATAGACTCCCATTTTTGACAAATATAATAAATTATTACTATGTCCTTAGTGGATATTTTAAATACGGATGCGGTTTTTACGGTTAATTAATTTCGAACATAATTTCTCGGATTAAAAAAAATATATGTTAGAGTAAGGCGTATGTATTCATCACGCTCTAAATATACTTTTCTTTGATACATAGAGTAATCAAAAGTTTATTACTTTAGACTCAAGTAAAAACATTTTATGATGATCTAAGTTAAATGTAACTCGTTACACTGAGCAAACAAAAAATAATAAGAACCGACGATGACTAGTCCTTTCGGATGGATGGTGAATCTATCTGTTCATACGTGAGCGGCTTTTGGTTGATTATTTAACGCATACTTTACAAAGCGCTTGTGCCTAGCAAATATTAATGTCAATGATAAGTGATAACTGACAACAAACGATACCTTTTACATGGCAATATCATGTAGAATAGAGGCCATGTTTTTTATGGTGCTAGAGCCACGCGGAAGCTATTGCTGGTTTCAGCATGAATGGGTCGGCTCGCCCGGAGTAGCACCACCCTCTCACAGAAAACCGACTTGAAGTAACAGTGCTTGCATTGTTGCGTTTCATTCAGTCAGTGACAACGCCGGAGGCCCACCTCCCCTTCCCTCTCTCCCTACCCCCTTTCCCCCCAAACACAGGCTAGCAAAGCACTTGCGACTCCCCTCGTGTTGCTAGTATCTATGGACGGCGGTGATCACTTAACATCAGGTGACCCGCTTGCCTTCTATGATATAAAAAAAATGTATAAAAATCCAAAGCTAGGATCGTCCTTTATAAAAATTATAAAGCAAACATACATAATGTGGTAAAAGAGTCTATAGAAAAACTAAATAAAGTTCAAAATCAATTTATATTTAGGTATGATGGTGAAAATATTATAAAGTGAGGAAAACTGAAAACACTTTGACTTGAACGAAGTCGACGAATAAGGGGATATTATAATTTACATTACAATTAGATTTAAAATTAACAAATTTTATATTCTCATATAATATTATCTGTATAAATAATATTATTGAGGTCTGCCGTTTTGCGCGCATCACGCATAAACTACTGGATAGATCTCGATCATTTTTTTTTTTGTTTTACATACATATACATTTACATTTCATATAAAATTATTAAACTGTTAGAAAGTAACAGTTTTATACGCACTACGCGTCCGGCGATGTGTGTTTTCTTGCCCCGGAGAAGTTGTGCAAGCGGTGTGGTGCGCATGCGCAGGAGAAGGGAAGTAAATGGATAACATTATTTACAAAGAAATATATTTTGACAACCATTTTTTTTTTAATATTTTTTCCTCTGTACATAGAACACATTAAGATAATAAACAACAACGAGATTGCCAGTATCAGCTAATAATAGACAAAAATTACTTCATAAATAGTTGTATATATACTTTTGTCACTCTTTTTTATTATTTTACATATTTTTATTATAATATGTACTTATAATAAACAACAACGAGATTGCCAGTATCAGCTAATAATAGACAAAAATTACTTCATAAATAGGTGTAAATATACTTTTGTCACTCTGTTTATTAATCTAATCGTTACTTAGATGTTTACTAGTCGTTAAATTGAACGTTTGCGATGCGGCAAAACAATAGGATAGCTAATATGTTGGCAACTATTTAGATATTAGGCATACGTATACGCAAAACATCAAAGCAACGAGCTATGACATAAACAATAACGCAACGTATCGTATCAGTGTCAACAGAATCAAACTCTTTTGTAACCAGTTTTGTGAAATAAATTAAGAAAAAAAAACCTAATCGTTACTTAGACGTTTACTAGTCGTTAAATTGAACGTTTGCGATGCGGTAAAACAATAGGATAGCCAATATGTTGCCATCTTTACTAACTTTAGATATATACGCATACGCAAAACATCAAACGATGACATAAAGAATAACGTAAGAAAACAATCCTATTTTACTCATTAGGATTGTATTACAGAATCTCATTGATGTTCAAAATAAATTCCGACTACCAATAAATTAAACGCCTGATTTACGAGTGAGACGCGTACCTTATACCAGTTTAGACGAAACGAACGTTTTTAAATTCGATATAAAAAAACTTTTCACGACAAAAATGCATTCTATCACACATTCGCAACTATTTTAAGTAAATCTATAAAATAGACTCCTCAACTTGGATCAATAACCTGATACCGGAGAGGTCTAACTTTTGTACGGCGTTTCTTTTTTTTTAAAATAAAACCGACCGTGTTAGTTAACGTTTATTATCTCACACGTTTACAATAGATCGTAACTCGATTTTAAAACTTTAGCTGCACCACCGGTTTCGTATTATCGAGATCAACGTGATTTGCTTTTGAATTTAAGTGACCGTATAAAAAAAAAATCGAGTTCAATATTATGGGTACACGTCTGCCTACGTATTTTGTTTTTCTTCCAATACCGAGAATTATTTATATGATGAAGTTTTATTATTTAACTAAATTTGTTTTTGGTACACATAACTTCCATATCCTTACTGCCTTAGTCTGTCTGTCTGTCTATTCGCGATAAACTCAAAAACGACTCAACGGATTTTGATGCGGTTTTTACCAATGGATAAAGTGATTCATGAGGAAGTTTTTAGTATATAATTTGTCAAGGATTTTTTAGAATTATTTATATGATGAAGTTTTATTATTTAACTAAATTTGTTTTAACAACGATATTTTGGTACATATAACTTCCATATCATCATTACATAGTATTACATAGTATAAAATAAAGTCCCTTACCGCGTCTGTCTGTCTGTCTGTTCGCGATAAACTCAAAAACTACTCAACGGATTTTTATGCGGTTTTTCCCAATGGATAAAGTGATTCATGAGGAAGGTTTTAGTATATAATTTGTCAAGGATTTTTTTATAATCAGGGCGATACAACGTCTGCCGGGTCCGCTAGTATATATGTATACAAATATCCAGAGGGAAAACAGTTAAGAACATGTTTCTCATCTCTTTTTGAACAGATTTCCTTTTTTTTTGTTTAGGTAGTAGCTAATGAGGTTTAGTGTTGTCAATATAAAACTTGAAATAATTCAGTTTATAATAGTGGAGTTTTCACTACGAAACGACCACTAATCTGTGTATATATCACTACATATTATAAAAGAAAGTCCTCTGCCACGTCCGTCTGTGTTCGCGACAAACTCAAAAACTACTAAGCGGATTTTCGTGCGGTTTTCACATGTAGATAAAGTGATTAATGAGGAAGGTTTAGGTATATAATTTGTCAAGTTTTTTCTATTACCAACGGCATCACGTCCGCCAGGCCCGCTAGTAAATGTATAACCGATTTATACATTCAACTAGCCGACCCGTGCCCACTTCGTTGGGCGGTAATACGTAAGCGTGGAATGGTTATTTTGCGCTAAAACGCAGTGGAAGCTCTGAAAAGGAAAAAAATACCCCGATTTTGCAACATTATTCATTGCTGTTCCGCTCCTATGGGTCTTAGCGTGATGGTATATAGCCTATAACCTTCCCTGATAAATGAGCTATATAACACTGAAAGAATTTTCCAAATCGGACCAGTAGGTTCTGAGATTATCCCTTACAACGTCACAAACTCACAAACTTTACCTTTTTATAATATTAGTATAGATGAGAGAACAGTCAAGGATATCTTCATTCTTTTTTTCTTTAGTATCTTTTAGTAGCTAGATTGACGAGCTTTAGTGTTATCAATAACAAATGGAAAAAGTTTATTTTTCTTGATGTTCGAAGTTCAACCACTGTACGAGCACTCGTATTTAATATAAATAGGCTATGATAAATGAGTTCAGTACCTTTTTCTTCTTTGATTTTCTCCCTCTGACCTTCTCTTTTTAACCGACTTCAAAAAAAGGAGGAGGTTATCAATTCGTCTGTATTTTTTTTTTTGAATTTAAGTGACCGTATAAAAAAAAAATCGAGTTCAATATTATGGGTACACGTCTGCCTACGTATTTTGTTTTTCTTCCAATACCGAGAATTATTTATATGATGAAGTTTTATTATTTAACTAAATTTGTTTTTGGTACACATAACTTCCATATCCTTACTGCCTTAGTCTGTCTGTCTGTCTATTCGCGATAAACTCAAAAACGACTCAACGGATTTTGATGCGGTTTTTACCAATGGATAAAGTGATTCATGAGGAAGGTTTTAGTATATAATTTGTCAAGGATTTTTTATAATCAGGGCGATACAACGTCTGCCGGGTCCGCTAGTATATATGTATACAAATATCCAGAGGGAAAACAGTTAAGAACATGTTTCTCATCTCTTTTTGAACAGATTTCCTTTTTTTTGTTTAGGTAGTAGCTAATGAGATTTAGTGTTGTCAAAAAAAAACTTGGAATAATTCAGTTTATAATAGTGGAGTTTTGACTACGAAACGACCACTAATCTGTGTATATATCACTACATATTATAAAAGAAAGTCCTCTGCCACGTCCGTCTGTGTTCGCGACAAACTCAAAAACTACTAAGCGGATTTTCGTGCGGTTTTCACATGTAGATAAAGTGATTAATGAGGAAGGTTTAGGTATATAATTTGTCAAGTTTTTTCTATTACCAACGGCATCACGTCCGCCAGGCCCGCTAGTAAATGTATAACCGATTTATACATTCAACTAGCCGACCCGTGCCCACTTCGTTGGGCGGTAATACGTAAGCGTGGAATGGTTATTTTGCGCTAAAACGCAGTGGAAGCTCTGAAAAGGAAAAAAATACCCCGATTTTGCAACATTATTCATTGCTGCTCCGCTCCTATGGGTCTTAGCGTGATGATATATAGCCTATAACCTTACCTGATAAATGAGTTATATAACACTGAAAGAATTTTCCAAATCGGACCAGTAGGTTCTGAAATTATCCCTTACAACGTCACAAACTAACAAACTTTACCTTTTTATAATATTAGTATAGATGAGAGAACAGTCAAGGATATCTTCATTCTTTTTTTCTTTAGTATCTTTTAGTAGCTAGATTGACGAGCTTTAGTGTTATCAATAACAAATGGAAAAAGTTTATTTTTCTTGATGTTCGAAGTTCCACCACTGGACGAGCACTCGTATTATATATATATATATAGGCTATGATAAATGCGTTCAGTACCTTTTTCTCCTTTGATTTTCTCCCTCTGACCTTCTCTTTTTTTAGTAGCTATTACCAAAGTCTAGTAATATCGATAAATTTGGATACAGTTATTTTTATTGTAGGTGGTAAAGCCACGCTGAAGCTATTATTGGTTTCAGTATAAATGGGTCGTAGGTAGTAAGCCACGCTGAAGCTATTATTGGTTTCAGCATAAATGGGTCGGCTCGTCCGGGGTACTACCATACCCTCTCATAGAAAATTGACGAGAAGTGACAGCGCTTACACTGTTGCATTTCGTTCGGTAAGTGAGAGCGCCGGATACACACCTCCCCGCCCCCTCTTCCTCTCCTCCAAACACAGGGCGGCAACGCACTTGCGACTCGCCTGGTGTCCCTAGTGTCTATGGACGGCGGTGAACACTTACCATCAGGTGACCCGCATGTTCGTTTGCCGCCTATAATATAACAAAAATAAAAAATCTGAACTGACTACACTGTTATCCTGGCAAGGCCTTTACATTTTCACCGGAATACTAGTTTTTTTTTAGTTGTTTTCTTTACCAGTTTAATGCTTTATTCATAAATCTCTATTCATCAACTTCACGGCAAAAACTCCTCAATAATATCGAAACTCAAAGAAAAAAAATTAATTATGGTAGAATTTCGACTACTCGATCTGTACCTTTTCAATTTACAATATTTGTATACACTATGGCAAAAAATCTCAATCGTATTGAGACTTAAAAGATTATTAATAATGGTCGAATTTCGACCACTAAGTTTTATAAATCTGTAGTTCGTCTAAACACGCAATTTTTATACTAAAGTTTATAATATTGATATTTTAATATATTTAAGACCGCTGACCGTGAATATGACAAAAGTTATGTAGACGATGTAGATAGTATGTTTGGATTTCATTCGAGAACAGCTTGACCGATCTTTTTGCGTCATCAACCTTATGTAAGAGAACAACTGCAGGGTCATGGGTATCTTCCCTCTTCCTTAATAATAATAGAGTAGAATGAAAATATTGTCAATATTTTTTAACGCTCAACCGACATTAATGAAATTTTGTACACACGTATCACATTTTAATACGCAATCGTAGGACATATAGGATACTAGCGGGCCGGGCGGACATTGTCCTGCCCTGATAATTAAAAAAATATCTAAAATATACCCGCAGCGCCAGCTACCGGGTCCAATTGTGAATCTAAACCATTCTCGGATCCACTGGAACACGCACACAAAATTTTGTCAAAATCGGTCCAACCGTTTAGGAGGAGCTCAGTGACACACTCACAGAAGAAGTAAAGTTTGTGATGTTGTGAGTTTGTGATGTTGTAGGGGGTAATCTCAGGAACTACTAAACCGATTTTGATTTTTTTTTACCAATAGAAAGCCACGTTATTTGTGAGTATAATAGGCTATATATTAACCCGAAAAAAAAAAAATACTTTTTTCTGGTTGTCGGATATGAAAAGTAAGTGTGAGACAAAACGTTTCTTACGAACGCTGCCTTAACGATTAGAGGTATATGATTGGTTTTAGAGAATAGTTGTAGAGCTTGATAATGCCTACAAAAAAGTCAGCGATAGCATATGTCTAACTTCAAGGTTTTTTTTATCATCAGGGCGGAACAACGTCCGCCGTGACGGCTACTATAATAATATAATAATAATGAAAACGAAACGAAAATAATGAACTGCGTAATATACGCGTGCTTTGCTGCGGACGAAAGCATAGAAATAATTAATCACGTTTAATTGGATTTATTTCCTCTTGATAAGATTTATTAGGTCTAATTAAGATAATTTTAAGGTTAATTAAGATTCCTTAAGGCATAAACACAAAAGCTCTATTTTACCATGTAAATAGTGATCTCGAATCAGCGAGACATAAACATAATGTCCAGTATTTACGCCCCAGCGAGCCAAATAGCCATATAATGGCGTAATTAAATTATTCGTTTATAAATAATATATTTATAATTATATTTTAATTATGTTATATAGCCATAGAGTAACAAACCCGCGCGTAGTTAAGTTGTAAGTGTAAGCGGTTTCATAATTCTATGTATATAGCTCATTTATCGAGAAAGGTTATAGCATCACGCTAAGACCAATAGGAACGGAGCACCAATGAAGAACGTTTCAAAATCGGGGTATTTTTCCTCTTGAGAGCTTCCGCTGCGTGTCAGCGTTAGCCTAAAGTATTCCACGTAAACTATTTCACGCGAAAGAAGTCGCGGACAAGGGCTAGTTACAAATATTTTGATTACGTACTGAGAGTAATAATTCACACATCAGACAAACAATAAGTACATTCACAAGAACTAACGGATCTTATATGTAAACAGTCATCAAAGCTTATACACGTCTTTTTTTATTTCTATTATAGCACGGCAATATGTCTGCACTGTGCCTGATCGTAAGCACAGTACAATCCAAAAACAATGGCGACCACTGAGTGACACAATGTCCATCGCTGGTCGCCGCTGTCATGCTGGCCTTCGAAAAGCTGGATATGCACAGGTTGATCCCGAAACGCGACCCGCAGAAGCGAATCACTATGACGGGCTTTTTCGCCATATACATGGTGGTTGCGACCCGGTCATGCTGTAAAACCCTACCACCCCGCTTTCGCCATTGCCTCGTTCGTTATTCAGCAGGGTGTACCACATGCAAGTGAGGTTGGCTTGGAGGTCTCAAGTTTTATGACGTTATTCGACACCCCTTGCATCCCAAAGTAGTATGATGAAGTAGATTTGGGTACATCAAGATCAAAATCAAAAATACTTTATTCAAATTAGGCTCTGAGAAGGCGAATATCAAAACCACCACCGGTTCTGAAAACAACCCAGTCATCGAGAAGAACCGGCAAGAAACTCGATCTGGTTTGGTTTATCTTTATACATATTTTTAAAAACATTCGTTGTTAGCGGATGCACAGAGGAGGCGTCATTTCCATTGTCTTTATAGAAGGTAAGATCTAGAGCCATCTAATCTGATGGTGAGAAATATTTTAATAATAGATACCTCTGTTGTGGTGGAGGCTGAAAATTTGAGAGATTTCTTTTTTTCAATCCAAAAAAAAACTTGGTAAGAAATAATCTAGATCTTAACAAGAGCGCCACCTACCGGGCCTAACTATAGATATGAATCATCTATATAATCCCATAAGTACAAAATAAATGTAAATATCGAGGAAACCATTTGGAAAAAGAATTTGTAACCTTTGTAATCAAAGACACGCGTTCTGGAATTTTATATGTATAAAATAAAGATACAATTGTACGAACTTACACGCGATACCTAGAGCCAAATAAAACAAATAATTATGCAATTAACTACTTATATGTAAATTTAGTTAAATGAATATTTTTGTATCTGTATATATTAGAAATAGTGTCTTTTTAAACATACGAGTGGTCGTCCAGTGGTCTTACCTTCGAATATAGAAACATATATTTTATGCCATTCTTTTAACACTAAAGCTTCCCAATAGCTACAGAATAAGTAGGTAATTATTTTTATAATGAAGAAATTCGGCTGAGAAACAGAGGAGGGGAATGTCCTTAACCACTGCCTATTTATATATATAGATACTGAGAATGAATGTGGTTCCGATATACAAAATCCTAACCAAAGTTTAAACTTGAATCGGTCAAGGCTCGTGATCTTGGGCTGTCGCTTAGCTGACGCTACACTTCCGGCGACATTCCGTCACTGGTTATAGAATACAAGTACTTGTACAAACGTTCTATAAGCTTTTTATATCAGTGTTCCGGCAGGGTTAATAAAAAAATGGTACACAACAAAATTAACTCCTAAAAAAAATTTTAGAATTTATTTTTAAATATATCTGACAGGCGCTAACATAATTTTAAGTGTGATTTTTTCTCAGGATTACTAACCAAAAGCTTGCTACAGATTAACAAACCATCTCTAAGGAGTATTCTGTAGCTATCCCATTGAATGTACACACAGATAACGAAATATATGGTATATTCGAATAAACGATATTCTAGATATTTCGGATGAAATAATATAAATCCTGTTATGAAATGTCGAAACATGGCGTGTTTAGCGACACGTAACAATTTTCTAGTACTATTATTTGCCAGTAATTAAAAAACATACCGATTATTTTGTATATAATTCGTAAAAAATTTAGATTCCATCACCATTTTGATTGCCGCTGAGGCGAGCAAATTTTCTAACCGCTACAATCCGAATGACTCCGGAAATGCCTACAAAGTGTCATTTATCAAAGATCATTTATCCAATGAGTATTGAGCTCGCATAAATGATTAAATTTATGATAATGAAGATAGGCCATAATGATAACGTTTCATAATAATCATGAACTTTATTTCAAGTTAATAAAAATACTTAATATATGCCTATACATATTACAAGAATGTAAATGAACGGTGTCTATACTTTTTAAAGTTTTGTGAAAAAAAAAATATATTGCAGGTGTCTTGGAATCAGTAATAAAATACATTTTAGAAATGTCTGTTTGTTTGAATAAGCAGTATTGCTAAAATAGGTACTGCTGCGTTCATAGCAAAACCTCACCAAGAAAATCATAAAGCATATTTTCGAGTAAAATTCAGTCTTGGCTTCGTTAAAATCGGTTCATTCTATCAAAAGCTATTGCAAATTTAATGACGACGCGACTTATGTACGAGAGAAAAGCAGATAAGTAAATGGACTTGTTGAATTTATTAGTTTTTTTTTTACATTCATTTCAACGCGGACGAAGTAGAGGGCACAGCTAGTCACTAATAAAACAAAAAAAAAAAGTATGTGTGTACTTATGTACATGCGTTAGAAGTTATACTTCTTTGGCGTAACAAGATAAAAATCTTCTCAAAAATTATATCTTTCCCCTTATTTTACGTTTGTAGAAAACGACACTAACCATAGAAAAAGTTGACTATAGCTAACTTCAGGGTGTCGGTTTTTCGAGACGGTGTGCGCGTGCATCGTAAAAATTCACCCTTTACATTATTCCCTAACGCGCCAAAAGAAGTATAACTTCAAAAACTTTGATCTATATCAATTTCAATGTTCCCGTCGCGTCATGTCGGCCATGTTTGTTCACCTTTTTATAGACTTTATACAAAAACAAAGTATACACACTATATAGAAAATGCTCGCCTCTTAAAACCCTTTGTAAATTATTTTCAAGAACATACCTTCGAAAACAATCCTTGTCCAATAGACGATCGACCACAAGACGCAAACACAATAACCTCTACCGTGTGCATAACGCTCGGTGTCTCTGATTAGCCGTATTGAAATTTCAATGGATCACGTCTCGTTATATTCTATCGCATAAAAAACAGGGTCAATGCCGCCATTAACTTGAGATCGCGTAACTTTTAGATTACTTAAAATTGTTAAATCTTATCGCATGTGGATGTATAATTTTTTTTTTTTAATATTTTATAGGAGGCAAACGAGCAGGTGGGTAACCTGATATTAAGTGATCACCACCGTCTATAGACACTTGCAACACCAGAGGAGTAGCAAGTGCGTTGCCGCCTGTAATTGGGGGACGGGGAGGGGAGGGGGAGTGGGGGAGGTATCAGGGAAGGAGGGTATCCGGAGCTCTCACTGACCGAACGAAACGCAACAATGCAAGCACTGTTACTTGACGTCGGTGTTTCTATGGGTAGGGTGGTACCCGGGCGAACCGACCCATTCGTACCGAAACCAGTAATACTTTCAGCGTGGCTCTACCACCGACAATAATAATAATACACACTTAATGATATGGATACATCGGTTATGGGTACTTTATTGATATCACTGACCTATGCAGGGCGTGAAGTCTTATTACATCAAAGAAATAGTCTATATTAATTACTATTTATTTGTACTAAAAGCATCCCGCCCGCTTTCGTTAGGCATTAAAAAATGGCAATGGGTCAATCAAACCCAAAAAAGAACCCTAAAACTATTTACAAAACTTCCACATCAAATGGTCATAGTCCTACGTCGATACGTTTAATAGTTTTGCCGTGTAGAGCCTCAAAAAAGATGTATTTGTGTTATATATAGATTTAGCAATCTCGTAATCGGAAAACCTAAACAAAAAAATAGTGCACCCGCGCGGAATCAGTGAAACTTCGTAATGTGGAAATGAAAATAGGAAGGGGTAGAAATTGATTTTTAGTGAAATCATATTGTTTCTTTAAGACAAACTTTATTAACATTATCTTTTAATAATCATTTTCGAGTGGAGAAATATCCAAATCTATAACATTTACAATGGAATTATGATAACTAAAGTAAGATACGAAATGTTTGAGTTCTATTTTTTCAGTATTTCTTCCGAAAACTGCATCAAGGAATATTGGACGCTACTCGTTGCTAACGCTCTCGCTGGCCTGTAACAAGTGTTAACGTCTACGTCCGGTACCGTGACACACCCGAGAGGCGAGACTACAACGCCACCCGGGGAACCACTATTGACCTGCGATACCGCGCTATTGACTCTATCGGGGTGTTACTACTGACCTCGAACGCTATTGGTGGAAGTTATCGGCTGTTCATTATTCATTCCGGTGTGAGACTACATTGGTGATATATAAAGGGCAAGATATCGCTGATCTGGACGCACTCCTATGTGGAAGTTATTGTAAGGCGAAGCTCTGCCCGATTAAACAGTGATAAGAACCTACGAAGTATTTATTGCCAATCCTGACTGCATCGTCCCTATACGTGATTAGTGTAACACAAGTATACTACGCGCATGCGTTCGAGTGCCACGCATTCACTCTCGCTCTGTCTTTTTCTATACCCCCTTAGCGTTAAACGTTTAACGAAACCTTGATGGAAGTCGCATTAGATGATTCACTTTAGAAGAAGACGTGTATCATATTGTAATGGAATGTGTCCGGAACGAATCCCAGAAGACAGGTATTTAAGAATACTTATAATATAGGTGTTTGTAATGAAATATTGTCACGCCCAACATCGGACGAAGCCAAATTAATCTATAATATGATGGACGTCGGTATAAGGGCAAGAATGTGATTGTAATATTGTTTTTCAATTAAGCTTTTTTATTAGTATTTTTAAGATGTATATCTGCAAGTTATTTTGTAAATTGCGATTGGTTGTAGTATGGATGAGGGTGGCGTGTTCTCTTTGAACAAACCCTCAATCAAAATAAAGAGAAAAAAAAAGGTTCTCTTCAATAAAAGAAAACTATATCAATAATTGATTCCTAGTAAAAAAAAACAAAGAGTTACCAGTATGGAAGTTACCCAAAATTATGGCTCCGGATCTTCGAAGAATATCATTATGTTCTTCAATATATAACAATAATATTATAAATATGAAAAAAATCCGATGAACAGGCAGAAGAGCTTGTTACTCGTATAACAAATGAGAGGTGATCATAAACGCCCAGACTAAATCACAGCGCAAATGGTGAAATAGCGCGAAAAGCGTCTCAGTTCGGTGAACATATTATGAATTGGTATCAACTCTGAACCGCCAGTCGATAATATTGCAAGGTGCAATACAGCCATTCACAGAGACAATTTTATATTAGAGTTCTATTCAAAGTATTGTCTTACCTGTATATCATTACGCTCTTCTATAAGAGCTAAGCAGTAATGATATAATCTAACAGGGGAACATTAAAATCAGTAAAAAGTTTATAGCTGTTAAATGATGAGTACAAAAAAAAAAACAATTAAAAAAGTCAAAGGTAATAAGTACAAAATTCCAGGCAAAGTAGTTAGTTCTTAGTAACAGCAAAACAATATCGCGAAAAAGAGGTCGCGGACACAAAAGAGTAAAATATAAATTCCAGAGATATAAAAAAAAAGAATAACAACGATAGAAAAACAGTAAGATAGATTTTTAAATAGATAAAAGAAGTAAACGTAGGTATATCATACTATAATCAACGCACAACAAATTACACTATACAGTGTTATAACGACGAACGCACGAAAGGATATAATTATTATCTTAGTAAAAACTACACGATAATAATCACCGCTAAGGAATCTGATTTCGATTATTCATCGGGCGAATATGTTTATAGATCTATTATGTACGTACCTACTGTAAATCTTATAATTATACATATATGAATGTATTGCTATATGTCTATTTTAGACCTGATGGCGGATGCTATAACGTTATAAGATAACTACATACCCGGATCGTAAGAAATCAAAAATGTTGAGCATATATTATGTACTAGCTGTCTATCCCGGTTTCCCACAGATGTAATAAGAAAATGAGACTTAATCTTTCCTTTACACGGTAAGGGACTCTGTTTTAAAATATTAGGTTTTTACCTATGAAATTGTCGTTCTGCAGTACTGGCCATTTCAAATCAAAATAATTTTTGTTTGGCTAAGAATTCTAATTTCAAATTAATTTTATTTTAAAAACATGGAATTCTTTTTCCAAAAGTAGTCATTTATTTATTGATTAGTTAGATTTTCATCGCATTTTAATCTTTTTTGTTATCATGCATACGTTAAAAATTTAAATCACTACAAGTTAGAATATCTTATTTTTATACTTTATACATTAATTCATGATTACCGAATATTATAACTTTAAAGCATAGATGTCATTATATCAAGTAAAATTTATTTAGTCTTACATTTATACACAATTAAACATACCGTGAAAGGTCATCGACCCAGCGGTTAATTGAGATTTCAGAGTTACAGTGCGTTCATTATAAAAAGTCCTTTCGTTCAGGAGTTGGTAGCTCTGACTAATTGGACTGCCATATTTTCTTTAGAGGGATTTCCATAACTTAGGGTAGTAGGGAAGGTTGGATGAATTATGACACAAGATTAATTGTCCTAAATAAAGTACTAAAGCTATAAAAACTTAAACTAAGGCCACGAAATCACTTATAGAATATCTATAAACTTTCCAAAAAAAACATTCAGGTATTAATTTTAATTTTTTTATTATAAATCTAGAGTTCTACTTAACCCAAATTCAAGTATTCGGTTTATACTTGGGTAGCAGTTATCCCAAGTAAGTTGTACAGTGACAGGAACGTAATTATTCTATTTTTGATCGACTTTTGGTTTAAGGTAAAAACGTTCAAATTAAGGTTTTAGCTATAGTGCGCGTCGACCGTGGACGTCATAGCCGTACATTTTTGAAAGTCTTACTCGCACTAATATAATTTTACCAAAGAGTAAGCGAGACAAATTACTAACAATTTCCGTAATTGCACACTTCTTTACAGTAAACACTATTTTATGCATGAATATACGAAATTTACTTACCAAAAATAAGATTTAATGGTGTAGTCAAAACGTTGTTTATAACAATAATTGCGAATCACGCTTCACACACAACTACCGACAAAATGCACTGAGGTCACGGTTGGCAGCACCGATTAAAAAAATATTATAGGGACGCCTAACCTATTCCAGGGATTCTGAAGTATAGTCGGAGCGTGTTTGAACATGTTCGACATAGAACAACCTTGGTCAACGGATCTTTACTCGCAACGCTAAGTATGTAGGCTGAATGAGATAACACTACAATTTACATATATTTGTATACAAAATAGTATACTAAATACATGACTCACGCTTATGAACCGATGTAAAAGTCATTACAAAAGATTTCGATTACCTACGTATGGACTAGGTTCAAGCCGCGGGATGACTCGGATAGAACCGGTTCGAGTTTAACGCATGATTCACTACTTAAGATTCCATTTCTTACTTTCATATTATGTAAATTCTTCAAAAGTATTGTAGTTAACAATGCCGCTGCTCACTTCTCATGCACACGATACGTGCTCGAACATTATTTTAAGCTTATTAGGTACGGACTTAACAACATACTAGCTTTCGTTCGCGGCTTCGCTCCCGTAAATGGTTTTATGTATCCTCTGGAAGTAGTTAATTTTAATATCTTCACCGGTATAACCTATTTTATTGCGTAATTTTTTCTTTATTTTTATCTGTAGTTTTTGTAATTCTATGTGTGTATTTATATTATTTTTTATGAATTCAAAGTACCCGTGTCATTTTGTGTACCCATGGCAATTTCAAAATTAAATAAAGCTAATTAATTAAAGTAGGCAACAATAATTGATGGTATAAACGCTTGCAAATCCCAAAGTACTTCAAAAATTCATGTTGATACTATCAAAATAAGAATTTAAATTGTTTTTCTTTTTATTATTCAAAGTTAACATCTTCGCTCACAGTTATAACTAAACCCTGGTACACATACAGTCGTAAAGTTTTTGGTTCGATTCCTGTGCAGCGACAACTTTTATGTGATAAAATGTTTGCCAATTGTGTCAGAGTTTATAATATCAGTTCGACGGCCGCAAAGTATAAATGGTTATCTACAAAGTCACGATTTTTTTACAGGAAGGCGTTATTTAATGCATACCTATGATAATTAATACCAAGATGTAGTTTAAATTCTTATTTATTACAGAATTTACTTGGTAAAAATAGGGGTTAAACAGGAAAAATATTATGATAAAATGTATTAGATTACATTTTTTATTCTTAGCATCTCAAATAAAACTAAGTGTGGTTACAATATAAATTATTATCTAAAAGATGAAGTGGGAGACATAGTCATAGACGTAATAAATGCACTAACAGATTTTCATTCTATAACGATTATAACATAAACATAGAATTCACATTGGAGCGCCTTGTCCCGATGATACACGGCCAGCAGGAGAAAATATATTAAAAAATCCGTATCTGTGACTGCCACTGACAATGCTGTGAAATATAATTTCTCCCTGGAATTTCTTAAAATATAGGCTGCAACGTATATGCACCTTGCCCTGAATTAAAACAAATATTTGTGTTGTTTAAATCTCAAGAGAAAGCATAACAAAACTATTATAAAAAAGACTACTGTAGATCCTATTATAGTCAGTATGCAAAATCAATAATTGTTTAATTTTTTTATATACATGAGAGGCACGGAAATTATTATCAAATGATTATCGTTCTCCAGAGCAGAATATACTGAAGAAACCGCCTAACTTTATTATTATTTTGTAACATAATTCATCAACAAATATTTAATTTATAGGCTAATTAATTAATTTTCCTTAAATTATTTTATATTGATATATCGTTTCTTGAATATTATCAAACCACACTAAATTCTATACATGCATACCACTCAACACAACATTAACTCAATCCATCCAAATCCATCCAAAGGTTGGCTGGAAGAAATTGCTAATAGCAATAAGGCCACCCATTGTACCGTTAATAAAACGTGAAATGTTTTTTGAAATCTATATATATATGTAATTGGGGTACAATAAAGTTTAAATAAATAAATAACTCATGCTTGCTTAGCAGCATCTGATTATTTGGTAAACTATTTCCATTGTTGTATATTATGATCACAGGTATTTGTTATACGTTAACTTTTTCAGTTAAAAAGCTTAGTGTTGTCCGGCGGTGAGTGTTAGTGGCTGCAACACAGTTATTAACTACAACAGTCACTAACGCTAATATAATTATAATCATTATATATATAATATAGTTATAATTACCATTTTCATAATTCATATTTGTAAAATTCTATATGTATAATTTGTATATGTATTTTTTTATCTATATTTTTATTACAATATACTATCTATGTTTATTACATACAATACTTATTATGATTTAAGTTACCACCTACTTATTCCTTATACTATTTTATTAAGAGCATATTCTAACTAAGCACATGAAACCCAAATATCATGATGCTAATAAATCAGTAAAATAAATAAAAATCACAGTATTAATTTGCTGTGTCTCATAAATAGCATGTCCAAATTGTATTATTTGAGTTAAGAAGTAACCTATAGAATTTATCTTAACAAGATATATTATTAGAATCCTTTTAAATTTATAATGATCAGAGAGATTTAAAACGAACCAATTAATATACATAAAATTTATACCAAAAAGCACAATTTGACTAACGCCTAATGTTTCATAGCATTACATTTTTAATTGTCTTGTTATTATCTATATTGCTTCTTTTTTTTTACATATTAACTATATTTCTATTCCAACGTGATTATAGTATGCATTTTATTTCATAAAACAACATATAAGTTTATAATGCAGAATTATACACCTGTATCAATTTATGAAAATATTCACATGGCATATAGCCTGTTCGATGACTTACAGTCTAAAAATACCTGGATCTATAATAAACATTATTAACATCTTTCCTGTATACACATTATGATTTTTCATAACACAAAACAATAACATTTTATAACATTGGTATATTCTGTCACATTCTTTTTCTTTATTGGGAGAAATATTATTTTGTTTCTATTTTTGATTAAAATGTCTATAATTTTTACATTGACTAAGTCAACTGTAAGAGTTATTTGATACTGTTTTTGTATAAACTACTCTATAGGCATTCTGTTAGGTATAAATGCTACAACCATAGAAATATGTTTTTAGTTTAAAGGCAATAAAATAATTTTATACAAAACTAAAAGGAGACAGGTTTAATTAAATATTTAAAAATAGTTCTTCATCCATTTTCCCCTACATATATGATAATTAGTAACTCATTTAACATGTACTGGAAATGGCAAATCACAACACACAGTCATATTTAAAAAAAAAAAAACAAAATATAAAGTATTTTTGGTATAAAATGAATTGTAATCAATCTGTAATTCCTTCGATTTTCACCTATGTCATAAAACAATATTGTTGTCGCTCACCACTTTGCACTGGCGTAGTGTAATCAGCTGATAAGAACGATGTAAACGCGTCGAGAATTGTACAATGTACACAGGCGAGGTGCATACGATCGGCGCATGCTTACATATTAGATTGAAATCAATTAACAGCTAGTCCCGCACAATACAAAGGCCGAGCGGACTCAACGCGCGGCCCTAGTGGAGCAAAGCACCACACCGCACCGCCGGTCCCGGCTACCACGGCTGCGCCGCACGTTGCACAAAATCGAATGCCATTATTTATTCACTGTTGCATGTTTATCATGTACGCCCTATATGCGCATACATCGTATTATTTATGTTATTAAACATAGCAATGCGTCCTGATATCTGTACTCACCGTCACTTTCCATTGTCCCAAGTGCGAAGCACGCTGTAAACAACCCGACCACATAATAAAGCAAAATGGAAGTCCGGACTCGGTCGCGCCGAGATGAAAATTTTTATGAGCGCTCTCAAGTAGTAGAACGTCGTTACTATCCTATAGTAGTATTTCAGCAGCCCCCCCCTCCAATTTATTATCTGCCTTCACCAGATTAGATCGTTCACTATCACAATGCAATATGCTTAATTATTCACACTTCGTCAAAACACAATAAATTACAAGTCCAATGATGATTTACACTAAATTTAATGTCCACTTGAAAATAATAATCATTGAAGCGTTTGACGTCCTGAGACATAACACCCACATCGAAAAAATCTACATGGCGACTGGCCTGGCCCAGCTTTCAATAATTTCCACTCGAACATATTCCTATTTCGCTCATTCACCATTCATTTAATTATTTCTCAATACGAGGGAGAGAGATAGCGATATATAAATATTTCCTATGTATGAATAGAATCGGTGTTGTGAAGTGTCCCTCTCCCCGGCGATGGCCGAGCCGAGTTGAATGGACCCGAGAAATGTTCAACCATTGGATCGATGATGATCACGTGACACAAATATGTCGTGTTGCCATTAACCCGGGAATATTTAAAAATATATTTTTGTATATAAAACAATACTAAAGTAATATGCATCACTGGAATATATGAAGTATTCAGTACATATTCTATATGAGAATATTTGATGAATACAATAACGTGTTTTGTGTAGTTGCAAAATTACTTTGTGATTTAATATTATTCATTATTACCAGAGAAATATTAAAATATGTTACCACAAGACGTCTTGTTTTGTGCATTTGCAGAAATTTCGATGTATAACGAACGTATTGTTTCATATCACAGGTGATTTCCATTACAACATTTTGTTTACAATCAATACGATAATAAAAAGCTATTTTTAGTATCTGATTTTAAACTGAAATAATACTTTTGTGATGAGTATTATTACCAATCATCTAAAATTTAATAATTAAATAAATATTTTTCCTTCCATATCTATGTCATGCTTTCCTATGGATAAACGACATGTGGTAAAATGACGCATCTAAAATGTTTGATACGTTTTTTTTTCACTTTTAGTTTTGCCTTCAATACTACAGTCCTCGTCAATATTTTTGGCGGCCCTGAATATAGCAAAAAGTTCGGGCTTGCGCGTAATATAATCAACGAGTTACGAGTTAGTCAACGAGTTATAGTCAATACAAAACAATATTATTGTAGGAATAAAAAAAATATTTATCTCGATCGATTTTAAACATATAGGATAATACGAATTACTATATTCTACTCGACTTTATATTGAGAGTGGTCAAAAACATTTGGCGCGAATTGTACCCATTTATTGCGCTATAAATAGAACCAATGTTCTAGAAAAATAGATGATTTAAATATTTTATTTAAAAAAACCGTAAAACATCATGGAGACGTTGGTTTTACAAAAAACGTATTAACTTGGGAATTTATCTTTTTAATACAAGTAGCATAATTAGATACCAGTGAAATCTAAACCAGAAAAACAAATGGTGGGTTTATAAAATATTTATTCATCTATTGTTCATTCAAACCACTTATAACATTGCATGGTAATACAACTACACTTAGCAAGATATATATATATATATATATATATCTGTTTTATAAAATACTAATAAATAAAACAAAATGAAGAGTTTAGATCTATTATTTATTGCATATGAAAATATATCCTACTTACTTAAAATTAAGTAATAACCTAGAAAAAAAAGAAAATAGGCAAAATATGAAAGCTTATACAAAGAGCAATCTTATTTTTGTCATATCATCTACACAACATATATCATTAACATAACATACTCGGATTGCATCTAATTCTAATTTTACTGGTACAAAAAATGTTGGTTTGTTTTTATAATTCAGAAATCTTACTTCAGAATTTAATTACTAAACTCGATTTGAATAAAAACTTTAATCATCTAACAGTATAAACAGTACATAAATTTAAATGTCATCACACATCTAGGTACAGATAGATTTGTCTCTGTATAACAAAACTCTCACATTTTTAAAAAGTAAAGTGCACTGCGTCTTGTTTTATTTTTGTGCTTTTTTACATAAAATTCAATAGCATAAATAAAAATACTTATTTCTAATTATAAGAGCACATAGAGTATACTACAAATTTATTCTCCCTTTCAAATGATTAAGCTGGCTATAATAAGTGACAGTGATTAAGTAATTTTATTGATTTAATGATGGAATTTAGAACAAATATATAATCTTATATGCCAAGGCCGAAGACGGAGACGATGCAATACATTGTTTTATTTTCCCAACGCACAGTGCATGAACCATCAGTGTTGTTGTCCCAGAAACATGAAGATGCCGTATGCAGTCCAGCACCATTCTTTTGCATTATTGTGCATGTTACTGAAAACAAACAGAAGTTTACTAGATTTAGTTCTACTGTTTTGTAAAAATCCATACAGTAAGCAACTGTAACCAGTAACGAACATTTACAGTTAGAGTAGCTATAGAATATATATCAATAATACCTATATATTTGTAAGGCTTCTGCAATTTTGTCAGCTGTCCCAAACAAGATTCGACAACAGCAGAAGTCCATTGATTTACTTTATTATGTTGGTAAGCTGTACCTCCAATAGAATTTTCAATAGCCTCTTTGATAATTTTACTCACATCGTCGACAATGAATTGATTCTGAAACACGTCATGTCAGTAAAAAAAAAGAATCAATATTTTATCGATATTTCATACCGTTTTAGAAAACGTACTTCTTCAGCCAAATCATTACATTCCTTCACCTCCATGATTTAAAACGAAACGATTTAAAACCAAAGTTATCGCTAAATATCGTTTGGATACAAAAACAACAAAATTTTTGACGCCACCTAAAGACAAACTATAAATCTGACATTTAATGTTATAGGGTTGATATTATTGTAAATCATAGATGTCATAGAGATGCATAATCATCCATTTACACTTACAAAACAATTATCAGAGTATAACATAAACTCATCCTCGAAGTGCTGCCGTACGGTTCCCCTGCAGTTTTAACTCAAATACCAATGAAGATAGCTAGATCAATAAAACTTTTAGTTGGAACTGATATATTTATTTGTTCCAACATGTGTATTTTCGAGTTTGGTATTAGAAATGCAATTCTATTTTGTTTGTTCTAAAATTCTTGTTATCTCGTCCTATTATGAAAATTGATACTGTAAAGGTTTTGTGTTACAATGAATTGAAACATTTAGTATTTTAGGTTATTGTATTATAAGAGAAATGTACTTTATTCATATATGAAATCTTAGGAACCATTTATTTAATACAATAAATTTTTCAAGTTTTAATTATTTGACTAATTTTATGTCACTAGGAAGTGTATAACAAAGCTTAAACGTTTAACTGGGAGAAATATTTTTATTACAAATTATTGCTTTGTTATATAAAATTATTATGACAAAAATTGAAAACTCCAATTTCAATGATAATTCAAAATTAGAATAAATCAAAGTTTAGGTGATATATTATCAATATAAAAATGCTAATATTTCCTCTTCAGCTTGAATTTATTATACAATTTATGTAATTGCTCGCGTAAGCCTTTATTTTATACACAATTAAATGGAAAAAATACATAAAATTTTTGAGCTGAATAATATTCTTACTACAAAGTATCAAAACATATTTATATACTACTGTCTGTGTATCTTTAGTCTGTGACCCATTTCAACAGTGGGTCAGGTGGCAACACTTATCATTGTCATTTTTATTTCTATGCTTTTATTGTCATTTTGCAAGATGAACATTGATAGTTTGGTCACTTTTGATAAATTGTAATAAAATAATGGCTTCATCAGTGCAAAACAATAGAGTGTCGCCGTCTGGATACTGTGTATGCTGTCGTGTTTGCAATATGTGGTGTTGGAGAGCTTTTAAATGGCTCCCAGTGTTACTGATAGTGTCCATTGTAACTTGGTCATATTATGCCTATGTTATTCAGTTGTGCATTTGTTAGTATTTATTTTACTTCATCAGTTTTCTTATTTATATATTTATTGAATTACAAAAAAAATATTACCTTACAGTTACAATTGAGAGTGTGGCTCAACAATGTATTTATTTGGTGCTGTATCACATATTACTGATAATGTTTGCTTGGGCATACTGGAAAACTATATTTGCAGAAATAAAACCAATTCCAGATAAAGTAAGTTCCTATTCAGTATATTTAATTATTGTAAATATTTTATATCTTCACCATTAACTTCATACTTTCTTAAAATTTATGTAGGTCACAGGTTTTTAATATAATTTATCTATTGAAATATAATTATGTCAAACTCTTTTATATCTATATAATTAGTATTCAATTTTAACTACGAAAATTAATAAAATAGTATGAATTTTATAATAATATGGGTAATGTTTTTTTAAATTAGAATAATAATGTAATTCATCATTTGTATTTAACATTTTACATTCAAAGTCGAATGGTTTTTTTTAGAACTTACTATGCTATTGACCAAGCAAGGTCTTAACAACTTCACCGGCTCAAATGGTTTTGTCTTGATAGGCCTTCTCAACTTTACTGGAATAAAGGCTTTATATATTAACACTGATAGATATAAAATGAGGTAGAAGTTTTAGAAAAAATATTAAATTTTTAATATAATTTATCTATTGAAATATAATTATGTCAAACTCTTTTATATCTATATAATTAGTATTCAATTTTAACTACGAAAATTAATAAAATAGTATGAATTTTATAATAATATGGGTAATGTTTTTTTAAATTAGAATAATAATGTAATTCATCATTTGTATTTAACATTTTACATTCAAAGTCGAATGGTTTTTTTTAGAACTTACTATGCTATTGACCAAGCAAGGTCTTAACAACTTCACCGGCTCAAATGGTTTTGTCTTGATAGGCCTTCTCAACTTTACTGGAATAAAGGCTTTATATATTAACACTGATAGATATAAAATGAGGTAGAAGTTTTAGAAAAAATATTAAAATAGAACTTCAACTAAAGATAAATGACAGTATTATTGCTCAGACGTTAATTGAATTCATGTAAGATGTTGTAGTATAAGATGTAATCTTTGGTAATAATATATAATACCTAAAATCCTTTCACTAGTAGAAAACACTCAGTGGTCTCCATTGTGTACTCGGTAGTTGCCATTGTGTACTCGTTAGTCGACATTGTGTACTCGGTGGTCGCCATTGTGCACTCAGTGGTCGCCATAGCACACTCGGTGGTCGCCATTCTGTTTGGATTGTATTATGCTTACCATCAGGCAGAGTGCAGTCATTTTATTTTTTTATACATTATGCACTAAATATGCAATGGCGGACTTAATGCAGAAAGCATTCTCTACTAGTCAACCATTAGGTGATGCAGAGATAAATGTTGGTAGGTGTGAAAGGAGAAGTTTTTATAAAATTATGTTTAACCTATTTAATATAACAATATATAAATAAAATATTAACACCGATATACTACATATATACAATACATACATATAACAACATCATACATAAATTAAAGTATAATAAGTCAACATCAAGTACTAAATACAGCATTAACCAGATAATTCTGCTAACTGAGACTGGTAAAGCGTACACCCTGATTTTACCATGCTACTATTAAAAAAAAAGAAAACTATGTTCTGGTTATTGATTATGGTATGCTTTTAATTCAATTTTGTATTGTAATTACAGGAGTGTTATTTATCCTCACACTATATTACATCCTGTAATGTTAAGTGGTATAATAGTTCAAATTTTGTAATATTAAATAATGTGTTGTGGAAAGGAGCAATTTTCCTAGTATACAATTTGTTTTGCTGTGAATAAAGTAAGACTCTTTCTTCTTTGAGGATGTCATTATTAGGAGGTTATATTGTGTATTCATATAGTATGTAAATACATTATAACGAATAACATATTTGTTTTGTTAGTCTACTTATATTAGTTTACAAATTTTAATTAGCTGTAACATTTTTTTGTCTCAGAGTGAAAATTTTCTACTTTCCCTTTCTGCTATTTTAAAAACATTAGACACCAGTGAATGTTAACCTGCAGTCATACCGCACACTTAGGTTTGCTAACCAATAAAAATGTAATGTATTTTTGTAAGGTTTGTTTACAATTTTTACCCATAAAAGGGGTAAAAACTTAATTAATAGCTCAGTTTATTGTAATGATGGTTTTATGTTCCTTTTTTATTAATTTCCATTTTGAAAGGAACCTTTCACTAATAGCAGTTGACTTTCATCATCTAGGACCCTATGTCTTGTTTATCTGTACCTTTTGTAACAGTGATGTGTTAGAGGATTTCTTTTAAATGTATTTTGTAACTGAAACATATATTACAAGAAGTAGATGGTGAAATATAAGAGATGCTATACTCTGATGTTATAATGGAAAGAATATTGATACTTGTCACCAAATGATATTGATCAATTCAAACTGTATACAAGATAAACAAATGTTAGGTCTATTGCATTGTGTATATAAAAATACTTGATTTTGATAATTGTTTCAGTATAAACTACCTGATATAGAGATAGAAAAGTTGCTTAGTGCTGATTCGGAAGATGGACAAAGGACAATATTAGAGAATTTTGCTAAAGATCTTGCTATAGTCACAAGGTGAGATCCAATTATTGTTAATACCATTTGAATAATTCTTCTTTTAATATGTCTACTAGTTTTATTAATTGCATAAAGTTGGTATTATTAACTATAAACTATATTTATTTGTCATTTGCTTGTTCAAATAATGTTTAAATAGTGTATACTATAAAGTTGATGAATACTGATGATGTCATGTTTGAACGGCTTGATGGATTAATATTGTTTTACTAGCTGTAGGATTGAACTTCGATATGAATAGTGAATGAAAGAGTCATAAGAAAAACTCAACCAAAAAATGTGTGTATACTATGATTATATGTGCAAAAACATAGAAATGTATATTTATTGATATTTGAATATGTGTTTCTGGGCTCCTATGTCAGTTATGTCTATGCCTTCCCCCTGTTATTAATAGCTAAGAGTGGTAGAGCCACACTGAAGCTATTATTGGTTTCAGCATGAATGGGTCGGCTCGTCCGGGGTAGTACTACCCTCTCATAGAAAACTGACGTGAAGTAACAGTGCTTGCATTGTTGCGTTTCGTTCGGTCAGTGAGAGCACCAGAGACCCACCTCCCTTTCCCCCAAATACAGGCTGGCAACGCGCTTTAGACTCCCCCGGTGTTGTTAGTATCTATGGACGGTGATGATCACTTAACAAGTTCGTTTGCCAGTTAAGACATAAAAAAAAGGTATTGCCTGTTAGCAGACAGGGTATTTTTATCAATATCTCATTTAAAAAAATCCTTCTTACTGTCAAATTAATCAAGGATTTACTTTTGTCAAAAAAACATTTATTTGTTTACTCAGAGGAATTATTAATTATCATCTTTCTAGTTTCAGAAACAAACTATAAACTATTATTACATATTTAATTCCTATTACAATAATTAAAAAAAAACTATAACCACACTTCCAGTTACATTAGGCCATATAAAGAATTTTTTTTTTTTTTTTTTCGAACTGACTACGCTATTGACCGAGCAAGGTCTTAACAGCTCCACCGGACTACAACCCCATATAAAGAACTCTGAACTTATAGTTATGTATTACTTTTGCACCTTTACACTACTTAGAAGTAGAAATTTGAAAAATATAATTTTATCTTTTACTAATTTGTCTTGGTTAATTGTACTAAGTGAACTAATTAGCTCTCAATGTCATTTATTATTTAATACATAATTACTTTAATGAAGTGATTAAATAATTGTTATATGTAAAAATGATGTTTACTACTTAATAAATTACAAGCTGACTGACAAATGATAACTATACATTACCGAATAAATTTTGATAATATTCTAGACTCAAAATAATGATAAGAAAATACTGCGCATTTATATTTGGTACGGGAACAAAAAAACAGATTATAGAGAATTTTGCTCGTACAATACCGGTCTTGACAAGGTTTGTGAACGTGATTCTGTGGAAACTTTTATCTAGATTTGAGAAAATATCATATTATACAAGTATGTCATACTTAGACTTTTCCGACTGCATAATTATTGAAAAATATAATGTGATATATACACATGTATATAAATATATAGCTATTTGATAAATAAGGTAGATACATGCTCAGGTCCATATAGTTTTAAAATAAATTATGCTTTTTAATAATGTTACTTTAGTATTCGTTTTTTGGTGATGAATATTAGATAAGTATTTTTAATATTTGAATATTACGTAATTTGTATGAGTTAATCGGTTATACTTATAATGAGTAATAAGGTCACTCGGATATTCTATATGTGTACTTTATAATTTTTCGAAATTTAATTATATACCTTGACTAATTTGAATTCAATTAGTTGTAATATTATCGAAGGAAAAATTCATTCATTATTGTTTCATTTAAATTTATGAATATACTAGCCTCTGCCCGCGACTTCGTTCGCGTGGAATTGTTACTTTGGGCTAACGCTAACACGCAGCGGAAGCTCTCAAGAGGAAAAAACCCCGATTTTAATATATTCTTCATTGGTGCTCCGTTTCTATTGGCCTTAGCGTGATGATATATATCCTATAGCCTTCCTCGATAAATGAGCTATATAACACTCAAACAATTTTATAAATCGGACCAGTAGTTCCTGAGATTACCCCCTACAACGCCACAACGTCACAAACTCACAAACTTTACCTCTTTATAATATTATTATTATTATATTATTAGTAATTAGTATAGATTAGTCTATTTTTTTTCCCTTTAAATGAGGTTTAGTAAGGATTAATATTTTTATGTGTATGTCATCTTTGAAAAGTAAAAAAGAACATGACTCGGGAAAAAAAATAAGGATAATTGAAATCTGAAAGTAATTTTAAATGTTGTTCGCAGAACAGATACCGCTTTTACACCGCGATATATTCTTCGTGATTATGATGGCGAACAATAACTATGAGTGTTTAAAATCAAAATCAAAAATCAAAACTTCAAACTTCAAATATGTTCCATGTTTATAAAACGTGTCCTACTGACTTAGTAACCTTTGAAAATATAGTGTAAGCTAACTAATCTGCATATAAATGAGTTATTATATATAAATGGTCACACGAAACCGATTTCTTTGTACACTCTTTGTTATCGTCCCAAGCTCAAGTATGTATTGTGTATATCCTGTCCCAACTAAAAAAAACCAATTGCATATTTCTGACTAAAACTAAGAATAACAAAGAAAGATAAAGTGATATTTTTTGAGAATATACAAACTAAGAATATTTTGAGCATTTATCTTAAAATAATTATTTTTTACATATTTCAACAAAATACATTTGTATCGGCGTATTTCTATGAATGACCATTCGATACGGAATGTTTCGTAGCCGGTTATTTATTTTTAATGTTATTCTGATTTAGCTATCGGGATTGTATTTATGTGTGACAGTGCCACACTTTTTCTTTTTAAGATTCAATTAAACCTTTGCCATTTAAAAAACGATTAGAAGGTATTGAATGCACAGCAAAGTTTTTTTTTCCGAACTGACTACGCTATTGACCCAGCAAGGTCTTAACAGCTTCACCGGACTACTAAGGCGAGCGCTTAAGGCACTCAGCCGATTTTATTTTGACAACTAGCTCAAGGGTGCGCGGCACACCTCGGCTTTGGCTGTTGCCTGATACATGCAATTCGCGACCTATCTGAGCTAACCTAAGCTAAGCTAACTATTCATACATATATGAGTTGTTGAAACATATATGTGTACCAAGTATACATACCTCAACAACCCTAATATATATTTCGTATCGGATAATATTCTAAACTATTTCAGTTTGATAAGGGAAAAAAATAAAACCCTTCCACTTGCATGTGTAAGCGTGTATGCGTGCACGTGTGTGGAGGTGATATGTGTAATGTTGTCGCAGTGATGTAAGATTTTGTGTCACTGTATCGCGCGAGCAGCGTACTCAAGGGCTCCACGCCGAGGGAACGGACCTAGGCTTGAGCTGCTGCCGAGGGGGGCCTAGTCTGGTGTGCGGGAGCGAAATTTACCCCCAGACCACGGCGGCGTGATCTGTGGTTACGCGGGCGTGGGCGTGAGCACGCTCTGTTTAGAGAGACAGGCTGGTACTGATCGTTCACTGCCGTTATTTCATCGGGAGGGTCGGTAAAAATATGTCGCGGACGTCTTTTACTACGCGCAGCGTTTGGTACGGGTTCGTATTTTGCGGCGGATACCACTAACGGACTGGGATGATTCGCGGCTTTTTCAAAATAACTAATCGTAAGTGATTTTACGTACGCCCAGATAGAAGGCATCTCTAGGTCCCTATGTAGATCAACTCTCCGGACGTACCACGGGGCACCGGTCACTTTACGTAAAACGCGGTTTTGAAGAACCTGCAACTTATGAAAATTATCTTTCGACATATGCGCAAAAACGGGACTGCTATATGTCATCACGGGACGGATACACGTCTTATACAAAGTGAGCTTGTGTCTGAGGGACATCTTACTCCTATGACACAAGAGTAAGATGTCCCTCAGCAATGTAGCTACTAGTATTCTTATGAATAATTTCTTTAGCAACAGTACATGTATCGCCGATGTAACCGTCGGATCTGTTACATACAGTATAATTTTAAGACAATAATATATATGACAAAATAGTAAAACAAAACACACCATATAAAATTGGCTAGATTTAGTGTAAGTAAATGCAAAGACAATTCTAAGAAAAATAAACCTATCTAAAATTATCGTACATCTTGTAATTTTTTTCTAGTATTAAATCTATATTTGTATATTGAAATTAAGAAAAGATTGTAAAAGATTTTGTTGCCATATGGGTTATACTGCCATGATATATTTTGTGATATCATATGACAAAATAGTAAAACAAAACACACCATATAAAATTGGCTAGATTTAGTGTAAGTAAATGCAAAGACAATTCTAAGAAAAATAAACCTATCTAAGATTATCGTACATCTTGTAATTTTTTTCTAGTATTAAATCTATATTTGTATATTGAAATTAAGAAAAGATTGTAAAAGACTTTGTTGCCATATGGGTTATACTGCCATGATATATTTTGTGATATCATATGTATCTGGTATGATATATATCACCTAATCGTGATTATGAATGTTTATTATAATGCCATTAGAATATTCAATTCTTCTATTATTTCAGTTTCTGATAGAAATAAGTACAACCCTCGTCAATCCTTTTGACCGCTCTGAACATAGCCGTAAATCCGGGTTTTCATCAAGAGCTTACTTCAAAACAATCTCAAAATATTTTATTATAGTGATCTGAAATTGACATTTATAGTTATCCTTAAGCTGTCTTGATAGTATACGTATGGTATAATATATTATATATTTATAGCTAAATTTGTGTTTTGCGTAGCTATGTCCAGAGCGATCAAAAAGTCCAGCGAGTATTGTAATTATTTGTACTTTTACTTATATTAAATTACTTACATGCATATGATAAGTCGAAATTGTCAACTCGAATTTTGCGACAATCGATTATTTAGTTTTTGTTGTCAACCAATCCTTGACAACCAATCCTCCACATTATTACTGCCATTATTTCAATGTTCCAACAAGATGGCGGCTCCCTTGTTATGACTTTCCAGGGCATTTTTGTGGCGTCTCAGAATTCATGGTATATTCATGGCTCCGTGGTATTATTTTCCACTCACTTCACATATGCACAATAATCGAACTATACTACGTGAAACACCACCAATTTTACAAAATATAGAACCAAATAACACAAGATTATGAATAAAATGCACTACATGACGGGCTGAGATCCCGCCAAAAAACCCCAAGATTATTCAGTGGTCCATTGCTGAAATCAACCAATAATATCCGCCGTTATTTATAAAGTGTGTACGTAGAGATTTAACCAAGTAATATTATTATTTTAGAACAATGTCGGGTTCAGTTCGCTATTGCAATCGTTGCGCTCTAGTGAAGCCGGATCGGGCACATCATTGCAGTATTTGCTCACGTTGCGTGCTCAAAATGGACCACCACTGCCCATGGGTGAACAACTGCGTCTGTTTCCACAACTATAAGTTCTTTATGCTGTTCCTGGGTTACGCTCTCATCTATTGTCTGTTCATCATGGCGACCAGTTTGCCGTACTTCATCAAGTTTTGGAAGGTAAATTTTATATTAATTCTTAGTTTTGCTTCAATTATTTTTTAAACCTGTTTTTTGTTGTCTAATCATTAAAATTACCTGTTAGCTGTCCAACGAAGTAGTAGTAGTCCAACGAAATTAATTATTGAATTTTATTGGTCTAAAGTAGAACTTATTCAAAGAATTCATATCAAAATGAGCTTAAATTTGTGGTTACAGTAGTTATATCTCTTTAGTGTGACCATCTGTGACGTGTTATTTGTTTGTTCGTTTTAAATTGTGTATTAAAATAATATGACCAACCGTAAGTCCGTTTATGAGCTCCCATCGAAAATCAGCGCTGCAGTACTACTTACATTTTTGCTGAATGGGTTTGCCAATTGTTGGACATCTATTTTTCATTTTCAAATGTATATTTCTTTTCTGTCTAATCAGTTTGTGTAATTTAATTTAATTGTATGTTTGTTCCAACAATACAGTATTTCTTTCTTTCTTCTGTTTCTTTCTTAATCTTAATTTACAGATGAATCAGGATTACAAGCATGCCCACTGCGACCGTTTGATTGAAAACGGTTCTTATTCTAAATTTTGCATGGAGTTAATTAACGTAATCCAATTATTTAAATCTATGTTATTAGTGTAGCTTAATTACAGATCTAGGTAGTATGTTATAGTCTACAGTCAAGTAAACAATAGGTATATGCTTTTAATAAAACTTGCCCGTACAAGGAAATGAATATAGAATTTCAAATGACGCATTTAAATAAATGTAATAATTAGTTTTAATTGTCTTTTCGTTCTTGAATTTTGGAAACGACAAGGTTGAGGTTACATTAATTAACCTGTTATATATATACATATAATATTAAAATACATTAAATTAAATTTAGTAGTAGTCAAAATAAATTTTCATAGTTTTATGAAAAGGATTCAACTTCCAGTTATACAACATAACTAAATTTTATATCATACCCATAAAAGTAATACAGCATACAAGCACACAGGCTAACTATTATATTATATTGATATCATACATTATATGAATGCCTAAAAAATACATTTAACAATTGTATATTGTGCATATATCATCCAAACTGAGGACTCAAGTATCTGTGATACAGTTTACAACTGGTACAGATATGCCAACGATAATTAATCGATGTTTTATAACTTCTATAACAAGCACACAGGCTAACTATTATATTATATTGATATCATACATTATATGAATGCCTAAAAAATACATTTAACAATTGTATATTGTGCATATATCATCCAAACTGAGGACTCAAGTATCTGTTACATACAACTGGTACAGATATGCCAACGATAATTAATCGATGTTTTATAACTTCTATATTGACCGGGTACCGATACCACTATTATACAAAATTACCATTCTAGAAAATTAAATACATATTTTATTTGCAATCTTGTATTATACGTAAGGCAATGAAAATAGTTTCGGAAATACTACTTCTCACTTCATAGAGTGAATGGGACGAATTTGTTTCAAACACTTTTTTTACTTAAAATTTCATTAGAATCCAGTTCAACCATTTGAGTTAGAAAGAAAGACAAACACCTCAATATATATTTCTGCGATAAAAAACAATATTAGCATAACACATGTATGTTACAATTTCTTATATGTTGTAAAACAAATATATATTTTTTCACTAATATTTAGATTTCACACTAACAGTTCAAATCGTGGTCTAATGTACCCTCTGACTAATGTACAATATTAATTAACAGTATATTATTCGTGCATAGATAATTGATTGTAGAAAAAATAATGTTATTTAGAATATTTTGATACTTATATGCATTAGATATCTAAGCAGTCGGGTCGATGTGAATCAAGAGCAATAGGTTAATATTTAATAGCTTTGTTGATTAGATTATTAAATGGTAAAGTACAAGGTATTCCCGTACTACTGAATGCATTTGTAGCTTTTAGTTACAATTATTTATTTTATTTTTATCATAAACGAGTATGAGTTATCGTGTCTTATGACCGAACATTACAAATAGAATTATCTGATAATAATATAGATAAATATTTTCATAAAATACGATTCTTGATTATAGTACTTTTTAAATAATATTTAACTATAAATTTTCTCGTAAAACTAAAAAAAATGGGCTTTGTTCCACATTGTTTAAAGTCGGTATCGCAGTGGGAATGTCTTCATAGGTTTTTTTTGTATAATTCTCTTATAAACAATGTGGATCTAAGCGAATCAAACTTTATCATAATTTTACAATATTAATTTAGATGACAGATATAAAGAAAATTAACTGTCTTTATAGATCACTAGCGGACCCGGCAGGATTACAAATAGAATTATCTGATAATAATATAGATAAATATTTTCATAAAATACGATTCTTGATTATAGTACTTTTTTAATAATATTTAACTATAAATTTTCTCGTAAAACTAAAAAAAAATGGGCTTTGTTCCACATTGTTTAAAGTCGGTATCGCAGTGGGAATGTCTTCATAGGTTTTTTTTGTATAATTCTCTTATAAACAATGTGGATCTAAGCGAATCAAACTTTATAATAATTTTACTATATCAATTCATATGACATATATACAGAAAATTAACAGTCTTTATAGATCACTAGAGGGCCCGGCAGACGTTGTCCCGCCCTGATTAAAAATAAATACATGACAAATTATATACCAAAAATCCATTCAGTGAAAATCCGTTCAGCACTGTTACTTCACGTCGGTTTTCTGTGAGAGGATGGTACTACCCCGGGTGAGCGGACTCATTCATGCTGAAACTAGTAATAGCTACAGCGTGGCTCTATCACCTAAAATTATTGCTGTACTAACACTGTTATAGTCCTCGTCAATCTTTTTGGCTGCTCTGAAGATAGCTGTAAGTTAGGATTTGCGCGTAATATAGTCAAGACATTTAATACAAAACAAAGTTGACGTATTTTTATAGGAATCTAAAGTTAGCATTTGGTTCACCTTACCTTTGTTGTCTCGATCTTATATAGGTATAATATAATACACATTTATACCTAAATTTCTATTCTACGTCATTATGTTCAGAGCGGTCAAAAAGTTTGAGAGGACTGTATTAACTAACTTTTCCTAGTACGGTGAGAGGATGGTACTACCCCGGGTGAGCGGACTCAATCATGCTGAAACTAGTAATAGCTACCACCTAAAATTATTGCTGTACTAACACTGTTATAGTCCTCGTCAATATTTTTGGCCGCTCTGAAGATAGCTGTGAGTTCGGGTTTGCGCGTAATATAGTCGAGACATTTAATATAAAACAAAGTTGAAGTATTCTTACAGGAATCTAAAATTGGCATTTACTTCACCTTATGTTGCCTCGATCTTTTATTGGTATAATATAATACACATTTATACCTAAACTTCTATTCTACGTCATTATATTCAGAGCGGTCAAAAAGTTTGAGAGGACTATATTAACTAACTTTTCCTAGTACGACGTACCAAACAAGTCATAAAACTTCATTGTCATAATTGACTCACTAAAGAATGTCAAAAACAGAAACAAGAGAGATTCATGGAAGAATTTTTAAATTGACAAAATATAGATGTTTGTCACAAGGTTTTGGCAGAACCTTTTTGGGATGAAGACAATATGTATGACCAAATATTGCCATCTCATCAGCGACTTTTCTGATGTAATACTAAATAGGATAGGATGCAATGGGTCTAATAAATTCATTTGAACAACTGCCTTTAAAAAAATAACGAACATATTATTTGGGTTTCGAGATATAAAAATGTATTAAATACTTTCTAAACAATGTGTAAAATACCGGTAAACAGTGGGTGTAATGTTCACTGTAGTTTGTCTATACCGCTGTTAGAACGAGGAAATATTAATTTTCCTTATCGACGTCACGACGGAACTGTCACAATGACACAGTATAAATATAAGAGACAGTACGGAAACTAACTACAAACGCTCGAAAACGGCACACCAATAAACTCTCTGGACAGCACCGCCAAAACCGCTTAGGTGTCTCGTCAATGCGCAAGTTTGTGTGAGTGTGCCGGTACGAGCGTTTATAGGTAGTTTCCGTACTGTCTCTTATATTTATACTGTGATAATGATGTAACGAATGATTATATTATTACCAAAATGTACTATTGATGAAGCAAAGTTCTTCGAAGTTTTAATCATAACGATAAGAGATAACATTAGCACGGGGTTTTTGGCGAGATCCTAGTCTGTCATTTTATTCATAATCTTGTGTTATTTGACTCTGTATTTGGTAGTTGTCTCGTCGATGCGCAGGTTTGTGAGAGTGTGCCGGTACGTGCGTTTATAGGTAGTTTCCATACTGTCTCTTATATTATACTGTGATAACGATGTAACAAATGATTATATTATTACCAAAATGTACTATTGATGAAGCAAAGTTCTTCGAAGTTTTAATCATAACGATAAGAGATAACATTAGCACGGGGTTTTTGGCGAGATCCTAGTCTGTCATTTTATTCATAATCTTGTGTTATTTGACTCTGTATTTGGTAATATTGGTGGTGTTTAAATAATATAGTTCGGTGAATGTGCACGAGTGAATGGGAATGAATGGAATGGGAATGAAGGGAAGTGAATGGGACATAATACCACGCGGGATCATGAATTCTGAGATGCCACAAAAACTCCCTAGAATGTTCTAACAAGGGCGCCACCATCTTGTTAAAACATTTAAATTATCATAAGAAACTTGTAATTCTACACGACAATGACAATAATAATCAAGGAGTTGGTTGCTAAAAAAAAAAAACAGCACAAAATATAAATGTTTCAGGGCGAATTCATGACCGGAGCGAGTGTCGGCCGATACCACATCGTGTTCGCTTTCTTCGTCTCTTTAATGTTCGCTATCTCACTCGGATCACTCTTCGGTTACCATTGTTACCTCGTCGTCAATAATAGGACTACGTTAGGTATGTATTTTTACTATTAATATAACGCTAATTATATTTCACTGGGGTTTCAAGTCCGGGAGGCAGAAAACAAAAAAAGAAAGCCTAGAGGCCTGAAATAATTTTGCACTATTTAGAATATTTTTTACGCTCTCAGTGCTTCATGGGTGCTTTTTTGTATAATTTATTGGCCTTAGGGTTTGGCCTCAACCTCACCTGATTGCAAGAGATGATGTGGTCCTAGATATTAAACACGCAAAATCTATAGGGACTGATTCTTAAGTACAGCTCTGGGAACACAGCCATAGTGCGTTGGCTATAGATTTTCAACAAGAAGGTAGTAGTTAGCAAGCTATAGGTTTATAAAAAGCCCTACCACCATGCTATGGTTTTATCACGATATCTTCCTTCACGGCAAGCTCTGATGCGGTTACCAAACACGCTAACCACTGAGCGATCATCGTTGTTTTTTTTCTGTATCAGCAGTGATTTAAAAACTCAATCTCTGGCACCGTAAGGAAAAGGTCGCATCTCACTAAAACACAGATTGAAGAAAAGTCGGAGTCTATAAGCCTTTAGCATTTTACTTCTAACTTATTTATTGCGTGAGTGTAATTTGAGAACAGATCTTGTAGGTGGTAGAGTCACGCTGTAGCTATTACTAGTTTCAGCATGAATGGGTTGGCTCGCCCGGGGTACAACCACCCTCTCACAGAACACCGACGTGAAGTAACAGTGCTTGAATTGTTGCGTTTCGTTCGGTCAGTGAGAGCGCCGGAGGTCCAGGTCCATCCCCTTTCCCCCTTCCCTTTCCCCCCCCCCTTCCCTTTCTCCCTCCCCCAGTACAGGCTGACAACGCACTTGCGACTCCCCTGGTGTTGCAAGTGTCTATGGACGGTGGTGATCACTTAACATCAGGTGACCCACCTCCTCGTTTCCCTTCTATGACACACAAAAAAAAAATCTCTACGTCAAGAGATAATCCTGGTCATTCGGAATTATGGAGTTTTTAGCCTCTCAAATAACCACTAGTTCCTTTGTTAACGAGGTTATTAATCCCGTACCTAGTTTTGAAAAGATCTTCGCAAACGAAATATTTATACATGGATACTTTTTATTGCTTTAAGATAATATTTATGACCTTAAAGTAGGTTATATCCTGTTAATTCTACACATAATGTTTATGGCTATCAAAACTTGGCTCAGGTCAATAAACTCGACCAAACGAAGCGAAACGCATAAGCACCTATTATCTTATGTGTAAAAGATAATAAAATATATAGGATCAAAACAATGTGGGTAATAAGAATAATGCTGTGTGTCAGTTGTCTTATGTAAAGATGCGTCCAATACATTCAGAGTAAAAGCTATCGGAATTTGTATGAGACTATAAAAAGTGTTGGAAAAATATTTCTTTCTATTGGTATATGTAGACATGAATATGTTTGTGGTAGAAAAACTTTAACGCTGTGAAAATTGGCACACTTGAGCGTTTGTTCGTGGAGGTCGTTATGCTATCTAAATGTGGACGCCTATCTTAATACGAACGTACAATGAAATAATATGGCAGCTGAATAACTGCACGTCAATCTGTCAATATTTTTAAAGATCTCATTAATGTCACAATTTTTTTTACCCGATTTTTTCAATTTTACCTATAAAATATTTTGCATAATAAAAACCTTGTCCTGACAATTAAAAACACAAAAAAATATATCCAAATGGTTGCAGTCGTTGTGACGTCATGCGCCTGCATACATTCGAACATTGATTTTTATTTATACTAGGTGATTGTTTAGACAGTAGTAATATTTCTCGAGGATACTCTACACTCGATTCTCGTTCTACATTAATAGAAAAAAGTAGGTACTTAATATGTGACCAAATTATCTAGAAAAATACAAAAATTATATACAATCCTGTACGCGTTGTTAAAGCACTGTATCAATGACCGTCGGGTGATTTCACTTTCATTTGAAAAGGAACGTGGGGACAAAACAAAAGGGTTTTTACTATCGAAAGCTTCGATCAACAATTATTAGATAAAGGGTCACGTACAAAATCGAAGCTAACTGCTGTCCGCGTAAATATATACTTATGTAGCTATTTGCTTTACTAAAAAAGGGAGAAAAAAAAGTTTTTAAACAGTTTTATGTTCAACCTAATTAGAACCATGACACCTAGTAATAAATTCACAAATGTTCAAAATATTATCTAATACTTATGATAAAACGAGCAAAGCAATAAATTACTCCCCTCACCAATGAAAAGACAACATAAACAACATTTAGTGTGAATTCAACCTTAACACGCAATGAATAAAGTACATTTTCCCGTTATTGTGCGTGTTTGTGCGTGGTTGGCGAGCCTTGGCCATACATTTGTACCACAGGTTTAAAATCGGAAATTTGTTCAAAATTTGAAGTTATTTGTTAGTTTAAAGTTTAAGATATAACTTATTCAACACGTATTTAGCGAAAGTAAGATACTCCGGCCGTTAAATTGCTTTTTCGGGTATTACTTTTGCATCTTTTAAATACACTGCGGCATAGTGAAATTGGCTGTGTTTCAAACAAACTAAACAAGATAAAAGTTTACATTTCAAGTGAGCTGTTATTTACCGAGATGTATTTTTCGCGCCGACCCGCTATCTAGTTAATGTTGATCGAAGATCGAAAGCTATTAACTCCGAGTCGCCCATTGTAGCTTTTGGCACCGGCCATTGCACTTATTTACACGTTTGTAGCTATACTTTTGAAAGTCTTAGAACAAAGTTTAACTTAGGATTTCTTAGTTTTGGTTATGATAATATAGATTATTTCTCATAACCTTTTTGGAAATGACTGCAGTTTGATGACCTATTTTCATTTAGAAATATTTTCTCATTGAGTCTTTATGGTTTAAATGAAATATAATTCTTGTTGCTATTAAAGTTGCGTGTTCGTTTCAGATATGCTTATAAGTTATCGGCGCACGGGAAGCCCCACGGGGCAGATTCTTAACAAAATGCTGTCGAATTTGGTTTACGGTAACCGCAGTCACTTCCCGTACATAATTAGTTAATTATACGTACCTAGATAATAATAAAAGTATGTTATCGGTTAAGTAATATTATTAAAGTTTGTGTAAATAAAGAAGTTGTTAGTTAATACAGAAATAGATTGGAATTGTGATAGTAGTAATCGGAGTAAACAGTAATTTTAGGTTAAAAATAAATGATTTAGTTTGAAACATTGATTAATTGAATTACATAATAGAATGGAGGTAATTTTACACAAATGCGCTCCTAAGTTTAGTTATATATTTGAATATATATTTATAGTATGGATACTTTGGATTATTTTCATTGCTAATGTTATTTGCGCTTTTTTTTCTCGAACTGACTACGCTATTGACCTAGCAAACTTTTTTTTCTTTTTTTTTTTAACGTGTGGGAATCCCTTATTGATACGCCACCCTCCCGGGGGAGAGGGTGGGTTATGTCCGAGTCGCACGGACTAAAACCCCACGGTGTACCGACAGACCGTTTTGTGGGGGCGGCAAGGGATCGTTCAAGCTAATCAACCTTATAGAGCCGCCCCCACGGTCTGCCCGGCGGAAGGTGACCGCCGCCGGGCTCCTACCTATAGAGGGACAGACCGGGTACACGCCGACTGCCCCCCCCCCCTCGTCCGGCTACGGTGGCTGGAGGAGTTGGGCGAAGCGCCTTCTTCTCCTGCCTGTCCTCCTTTGGCGGAGACGGCCACTTTGAGGGTCTGCCTCGCGGGCCCTCTCCGCCTCCTCCTTCTGCGAGATGACCTCCACCTGGACAAGCTCCCGAGCTGCCGTCGCGGGGAGTGTCACGTGGACCGCTCCGAGGCCCCCCTAATTCCTTTTAATCTCGCCGACCTTAAGGTCGGCCACCTTGCAGCCGGCCATCGCCGCCACGACCGTCCCGATCTCGAGGGAGGACACCGAATCGTCCAACCCGACGCCTTCAGCACTTTAATGCAGGGCCCCGACAGATGCCCTGACTTCTTGACGGTGTCAAGTATGTCCGTCACCTTGACCCCCGCCAGCGTCTTCAACGTGAAGACGTCCAGGTCGTCGACGTCGATAGGATCTACCTCCGAACTCGCCGCTGGTGCCGCCTTGGAGCCGGCCTTAGAGCCGGCCTTGGATCCAACTACTGAGGTCACGACTGAACCGGTGTCGGAACCTGCCTCCGACTCCGCCGCACTCAGGCTGCCGGCCAAGGCCCGGTCAAACGACCCGTCGGCCTCCCCCATAACCCCGCGACCACCCACATTGCGGCTGACCCGCCTCGCAGTCCCCCTGCTAGAGGTACTCAACTTGGGAGCCGTCCGCTCCTCCGTCTCCGTATCGGAGTCCATCACCGCGCTTGTGCGCTTACTAATTATCTTTTTAGCACTCATGGCTTACCGGGGACCCAGGGTCACCAGCAAGCCAAGAGGCAAAAAGGGCAAAGTCCAATCAACAAGCCAGGTTAGTCAAAGAGAGAAGAACCAGTCCGAAAAAACAAAGCCAAAATCAAAACAAAGGGAAAACCCACGCCAAAGACAAAGCAAGCCAAGTCGGGTGTAAAAACAGGTCCGTAGTCCGCAAGCACACCAAGGTTAAAACGAAAATCCACAAAACACCAACGAAAAGCGGGTGCTTTTAAACACGTAAACAACGCCAACCCCGACACTACATGCAATTAACCTAAGCTAAGCTAACTATTCATACATATACGAGTTCTTGAAACATATATGTGTACCAAGCATACATACCTCAACAACCCTTATATATATTTCGTATCCGATAATTTTCTAAACTTTTTCAGTTTGATAAATGAAATAAAATAAAACTCTTCCACTTGCATGTGTAAGCGTTTATGCGTGCTCGTGTATGGAGGTGATATGTGTAATGTTGTCGCAGTGATGTAAGATTTTGTGTCACTGTATCGCGCGAGCAGCGTACTCAAGGGCTCACGCCGAGGGAACGGACCTCGGCTTGAGGTTATTTGCGCTAACATTGTATGAATATAATACGTATATGCCGAGCTAGATTGAACATTAGGGCCGCCCCTGGGCACCAAAAAATTACGCCCCATTATCGAAATTTTGCATAAAACTGGTGAAGTTTTGATATATTCTATACTTAAATGACACTTCTATATTTTAAGTGACGAAGCAAAATTGACGATGTTAGAGGCAACATGCTACTTCGTCGAATATTATACAATTTCTTCGTTGTAAAGAAATATTTGAGTCCTTTACGACATAAAATTTGATTCCGTTGTATATTGTGCATAAAAGGTATTTCTATGAATAGTTCAATGTAAAACACTGTTTAAAAACTTCATTATAAAAAAAACACCTTAATAATAATTTGGTACTTGACATGAACAAAGCTTCTTTTACCTAGAGAAAGGATTTCGCATACTAAATTAAATTTATTGCCATGCACAAATTAATCCGATGGACAATTCGAGCAATTAACAATATAAGACCTCATGACCCATTAGAGAATAAATTTCAGTGACTTAGTATTTTAACTCTGCCCTCAGTAGACTCTTGACAATTAAACTTATTTTGTCAAAAACTTAGATACGCTAAATTTAGTCAACGGCTGACTTAATTTTATGTTTAGAAGTAAATATATGTCATGTTGTACACTCACTAAATCCAACAGGTATTTTTAGGTTAAATGAAATAGTAGGACTTCACTAATTTACCAGACAATTAGTCAATAGTACAACAATATTTTTGTTAAAAATTTATTTTACCGTCCATGAGAAGAACGGAAACGATGCATTTGGCATTTATGGTACTATTAAGTTTTATACATATATTCGGAATCAGAACAACAGGTGCATCGAACAATATTTTTTGTTCACTCACAAACTTCTACTTTCAAATTACACGTAATCAAAAATGAGGGAGGGGGAAGACGAGTTTGTGCACCTACGTTTCCGCGTACGTTTGTGCACTGGAATATTTCCTGCGCACCTGACTGCTTCCGAATTGAAAGCACACGAGCGCCGGAGTTGAAGCAGTCACTGTGGCCGAAAACGGCCAAGAGCATACATACATACATAATCAAAAAATGAGTTAGAGGTACTTCGTTGTATGCTACAAACATTTCTACTTTTTTCCTATTTGTATTTTTGTTAGATACGCTCCTTTTCCTTCTAGCTGTAGTACTATAGAATGGATCGCCAACACAAATAACACAAGTATGGATTGAAATCATATCTGCTATAAATAATAGAGTGTACTTGATTTTATCGATACTTTTTTCCAGGCTTTTTATTGGATATTTTGAACAACATATTTTGGATACATTTCATCTCTTTTTTATACTTTATAGGCTTTAGCGTTTGACCACAATAATACCTGATGTTGAACGATGATCTTGTTCAAGATAGTAAACACATTAAACCTAGAGAGGACTTGCACTCACGTGCAGCTGCTGACAGATTTTCTATTTGAGGATGATAGCTAGCAGTGGTGAAGAGTGGAAATCTAGAAAAGGGAGGACGGAGCAAAAAAGTTCTTACCTAACAGAATATCAGTCATTTCAGCCATATACCAATTCACCACCGTCACCGATGTCTCTGTGGCGATAAAGACAACAATCAAAAGATTAACAGTCAATGTGAATTAATGTCATTTTTTATGTTGACCTAACCTGATACTAAATTACCCTTAACTTACACTTATTGGGTATGAATCATTTACCCCAATTTATTATATCAAAATAAAATAATCACAAAACTTTAAACTCGAACACCGACACACTTGCATCAGACCATCAAACGTTACAAACTAAAGATAATAGTAGTATATACCCCTTAAAACGATACTATAAATATAATTTTTAATTTGGAGGTGGCCCTTTCTCGTTTCCTCTTTTAAAATACGTATATTCTAACACTTTTATAAGCCGGCGGCCAGCCACTTGTGAACGTTAAACTTATCTGACCTGTGTCAGAGTTGCCATTATCGTGTAAATTCGTATTCGCTACTGGGCCAGATTAAATTGGTGGCTCCTTATTGGTTACCAGCAGAGCGAGATAGACTTTGTTCGCTCCCTAAGGAAGTTAAAGAAATGGAATGGTATGGCATAAACCGTAGTCTTTGAAAATGACTTGATGCTATTATACATTTTTAAACGTCAAATAAATTTCGAGCACAGTACGTAGCATTCACGACAATCGAATATACCTAATTACCTTTGGCCTACATATGTCACTAAGTACTTACGTTATATGCCAAATCTTAAAGGGAAACCGCTGGGAATCGGTTTATACGGATTCTTCGCCACTAGTACCTAGCCACGTGTGTTAACATTTCAGAAGCGTTCCGGGCACCAATGTTCAGGGGAGGCGCAGATAAGAATGGGTTCTCGATGGGTGCTTACAATAATTTCAAAGAGGTTTTCGGTAATAGCCCTAACCTGTGGTTCGTTCCAGTATTCACCAGGTATGCATATTTCTTACATATTTTTAAGCTTGAAATCCTCGTTCATCTGTCTGACGGCTAACTACTATATGACCGAGTAACCGTCTGTAACTAATAAAAGTAAATGAATTAATTGGGGATTATGTATATAGCATGATTTTATTTCATATTAATATTGTAGATCTCGTGCACATATAAATTACCTTGGCCGTAGCCAAATAGAGGAAGTTTGTAACGACAAATTTTACCAATTTTTTTTACCACCGAGACATAGTAATTAATATAGTAAATAATTATTTTTGTAATTTAAACTTTTTGAGTTTACACAATTCTGTATGAGACAAGATTGATGATTCTTGACAACTTTTTAAACAATTTCCATAAAGAAAATATATTAAAACTAGGGATAAGTTTAATCTTATCGAATACCGTTATAATAAATAAGTACCATTATTGGAAAAATCTTTGAATATTTATTACTGTATTCACATTTTTTTAAAAATTACAAAGTTTTTTACAAAGATGTTGATGATGTTAAAATGATTAGAACGAGGCTCTTGACTTCGATTTCTCAAAAACAGATTTGCGCAAGGCTACGGCTCTGGTAAACACAATTGTAAATATCACAGATAAAATATAGCTAAAGTCGACATAAATATTATTCAACAAATTTGCACTATAGTGTGCATGTATTTTTGCATAAGCGTGTGGAAAAAGAAGTGAATGACTAGTTTTAATTAAATTAATTTTTAATGTAATGGTGTTTGAATACTTTACACCTGAATAAATACTAACTGAAAATCAAGATTGTTTTTCTCTCCATACTAACGGTATATATGTTTTGTTGTTTCATTTACCGACACATTTGCACAATCCTATGACGTCCCTATTCATATAACAAAACTCACGTGCTCCTCATAGTGTAATGCTTTTCTAATAATAAATAAATGGAAATATCGACAGCTTGAATACAATTCTTATCGATTAGTGCGGACGAACGTTTGGTATCGATAATTATCTAATTTAATGCACTTTTATTTACTATACTGTAATTTATCATGCAATGTCTTAATTTCCTTTTTTAATGAGAACAATATGAGATTTTATTAAAAAAATATTTTTATCAAAATTAATTTTCTAGTATTGGTAACGATAATTCGGTAAATATTGATAAATTATCGTGACTTAATTTTTTTATATACATTATTAGGTTTTATCATTTGACTATAACATCATCTAACATTAAATGAAGATGTCTAATATGGTAAAAACGCTAAAACTAGAGGGGATTTTGGGTCCAAAATGCAGCTGCTGGAGCACACTTATAGGTGCTTGGCGATAGCTTTTTAACTTGAAAGTGGTAGGGCTAGCTAGGTTTAGAAAAATCCCTACCACTATGATAGCATAGTTTCATCACGATGTTACCCTTCACTGGAAGATCCGGCTCATTTGCAAGGATTCTAACCTACCTCGGTCGAAGAGATGTCATTGGAATTCGAAAAAAATAATAATTGGAAAGTATTCGTATCCAAGATACCAAAAGTTTGTCCGTGGCACGTCCACATTATAAAGCCGTGGTCCGTTTCATCAGCCTCGGAGACGGATGCGAATTTCCGGTGCGTCGTGAGCATCAGCTGCAGACGTTCACCACTCCGCAGGAGACGCACGGGTACGAGTCTATGGGCACTACGCGGTCCAGGTCAGACGGGAACGATGAGCACTATTCAGCCGTTTTAAAGCACATACCTTGAGAATATACTACCCTCCTCCCGCAAAACCCCTACATTTGAGTATTCTAATCATTGACCGTTATATTTTAATGTACGAAGTCTTATGAGTTTCAGTGTATGAAACTATAAATCTACCAATTACGAGTACTTAATATTTGTCATTTTATTTAAAAAATTGTATACAGTTGCAATTAAGGCTTCCATTAATATTGTGGTAGTATTATAAAAATCGTATTGATATGGATTAGGTTAAATTTTTGTCGATTAATTTGTTGCATATCTCCAAGTTTTATTCTTAGAGTATGTAAATAATAGTTTTACTGACATTATTGGTATATAAAAATGTTATCAATTCAATAAACACTTATTTTACAACGAATTCACACAAAAATGCTTTAAATTTAGTTCTAGTAGGACATGAAATTAATTTGAATATTTAGTAAATATGTATATGCTCAAGATATGTTGCCTGGTTGACGTGTATCATTATAACAAAAGTTTCGTGTTCGAAATAAGCTCGAATTGATAAAGAAATACTCGAATTGCTTTTTTATGCATTTATTGTTTCCGAACTATGTATATACAACACACAAGACTGATTATAATTTTAGAGAACTATACAGATTGTAAGTAGGTTGTGTGCACAATAAACTGTTTTGTTCTTTTGTTTTGTTTTTTATTTTATATTTATTATAAGTCGCTGAGATTGTGCTATGCGCATTGTTACAGCGAAAGTGCTTTTTGGTAGAAAGGAATAGATTTACACAGTAACTCATGCTTTTTGATATATATTTATTAGCAAGCAAATGGATTCAAGTGAATATTAATAATGTATGAATTTTTAGTTGTATAAGTCATCGACTCTTCACAACTGTGTTTACTCGTGATAGTAAAATTAAATCAAATACCGGTTGTTATAAATGAATTGAGATTATTAAAACCATAGAACTTTTCTTCCAGTAACAAAATCGTCTGTGTGCTGTATATTATAATATTAATAATTTTATTTTCACCATACTCTATTCTCTTTTTCTCTCAGTCTATTAATCCTACGCATAATTTCAAGTTTTTAACTTTTTATATCACTATGTTACATGTCGTGTATATATTCTGTCTTTTCTTTTTCAAATTATTGTATCTAACAATTCTCTTTACTAAACTCAATTTAGGGTATATTTTCTAGCAACGAGCTGGGCCACGAGACTGAGAGATGGAGACTCTGCTCACGAAAGGGCAGAACCGTCCCGCAAATTGTTTAAGGATAATGTAATTTTAATCATTTAAAATTTCCATTTTATTATAAAAATTATATTTAAATAAATCGTGTTCAATCAAACATGCTTTTCATTCATTTGCAACATTACCCGTTATGAAAAACGAATACATTAAAAATTACAAGTCATTCACTTCTTTTTATCGATGTGTTTATTAATTAGTTTGTTTTATCGATGTCCTTTTGCATGCTCTATTTGTTTAGCAGATTATGCAAAATGGCGCCGGTTTTTTCGTAGCGCTTTATATTGTTGTGACAGTGACACACGCTTTATTAATTATGGAATGTTGACGTAGAAGTAGTTGTATTTTAAATTGCACATTTTTTAAATGTTATTATTTCGTATACCATATTAGTGAAAAGAATACTATACAAATTACATACAGTGGCTAATACAATATACAGATTTTAGTTCATGCTGTATTTCTTTTACATAATCTCCAAACAATTTTTATGTTGATTTTACATTCATAAGCGATATTATAATTAAGTATTAGTAGATATTTTTTTCGGTCCTTACGTATTAACACCAACGCGCGAACCGGCCACGGCAGTTTCTTTTGCAATCTTCGTTCCTCTAACCTAACCGATTTATTATTCTCGAGTTTCCCATCTCGGTTCGGTTAAGTTTGGTTAGACTTGGCGATACAAAGACAGCGCGAGCCGGCCATGACAGCGATCGGCGTTCGCACTGTGGTGGTATTAATACGCAAGTACCATTTTTTCTTTAAACTTGGATTGACTAGAAAACTTTCGATGTGCGTATAAGAAGACTAAATAACAATATTGTCTGTATATTATATACAGGGCCAGATCCAAAATTGGCAGGCCCTAAGGCATCGAAAGGGTGAAGTCCCTAAATCATTTAAAATTTTAAGTATATGAATATATTCGGATGTTTAAATTAATGCATGAATGTTTATTTCTTTTCTACAAAAAAAAAAAACAATTTATATTGTAAAGGTATCAGTAGTATAAGGCCACTGAACCTTTTACCTAAGTACAAACCCGTTGATTATAAAATTATTTCATCTTATTCAAAACAACAGTGTAGAAAGATCTTCCTACGAATAACGTAGTCTAAAGGATACTATAGGGTAGATCAATATATGAAAGATGGTGATGTCTGGAAATGACGACATTCTCTGTGCGTCCGCCAAAAAAGAATCTTAACTATCTATGTTTGTAAAAATATGTAACGGATCTTGCCGTTTCTTTCTGAATCGGTGGTAGTTTTGACGTTCTTAAGCGTCATCTCAGGGCCTAATATGAATAAAGAATTTTTATTTCATAAAAATCATCCATATTTACATGAGCAAATAACAATTAATATGGACGGTATAGCTTTGGGGACGGCATCGTGTACCCGACGCCCAGACAGGATGAGGAATCCGAGTCGCTTCTGAGCTCAGAGAGATGGGACCGGTGGGGAGAACGCGCGCGACCCTTCGACGAGCGGGAGAGTTCCAGCTTCGACGAACTATGAGTGTAAATTTACTAGACGTCAAAACTTACGTTACCGGTGTTCGTTTAGGAAATTTGTAATACATTTTGTTACGTTCACAGCGCTATGTAAAATTTTAATTACAGTAGAGTCTCACTAATCCGATACGTCCAATAATCCGGCACCCTACGCTCAGGTGTCCTTACTCCCTACTTTCGGTCCGTGCTTGTGCGCTGGTATCGGTATAACCTCTAAAAATTCTATACAATTTCTTATACAATCCAGTAATTCGACACGCATGCTTTTCAAAATGCCGGATTAGTGAGAGTCTACTGTGTATGTTGACTATTTATTTTATGTTAGATCATAGTCTTTTAAGCGGTAGTGTTTTTTGCCCTCGAAATGACATTGTAAGACATTGACCTTTAATATTGACGATTTCAGATGTATTGTTTGATTCAGTGTTTAACAATGGCGTAGTCATAACTCTTCCAAATCTTACCATATGTTACTATAATAGTATTTGACTAAGAACCGAAATACATATTTCTTTTTTCCTCAGGTTGATGTGAAAGGGCATTTATAGTAATATAAAAATATTTTATGTACAAATTCGTAAAACAATACGTACCCCTAAATTAAAAAAAAAAAAACTAAATAATATAATAGTAACCGCTAAAGATTTTAAAAAGCAGCTAAAATCCCTTTTTCGTATATCTGTGTTTTAATTCAATATAAATCTTTTCGTATGTATAGTAATATAGATATATTGAAAATATTGTTTCGTAATTGCATTTCCGAAGGCTCTCTTTTAAATCAGTAAATTATAATATACATTTTGACTGTATATCATATACAAATTGTCAGTGTTTTTTGTTAAGCTCATAAACATATGAATTTTAGTAGATTTCGGTTTTATGCAAAACATACATACATTTAAGAAACGAAATTTCAAACGATTGCCAAGTTTCGAACACAACTTATACAAATTTTATAGTAAAACAGTATGTAGTCCTAATTGCGACATGAATTTTGTGTTTACCGACGATATGTTTATTGCCTGCTCTATGATTTTAATTAATATAGAAAATGCATTCCATAGACAAAAGTTGTCCATATTAAAAATTGCGTGAAACACTATAGTATATAAATTTCTTCTTAAAGGTATTTCGTTGTTGTATTTATTTGTGTGTATTCAATAGGTAAGGTTTTTTTTACTTAGTATAAGTTTATCAAATATATTAATCAAGCCGACGCCAACGTGTAATTTAACAGTGCCATTAAAAAAATTGGGTAAATTGGGTGCTGATCGATTATGTATGTACGAAATGAATAGATATATATGAATTGACTTATTTAAAATATATATACATAGGTGCTTAATTTATTAAAGTTTAATAAAAAAAACTGAGAGAATGAAGATATTACGTACGCTTTTTATATAATAACACTGTAATATAATTTAATAAAGTATCCGACTTTTTATTTGATACGTTGGGGAGAAGGCCGAGATATCAGGCTAAGTATTCATTGCGCTGTGCGATAGAGATAACGTATTACAAAATCAAAGTAAGCCGACTTAGCTCGGATGTCTCATTCTTATCCCCGACATGCAAAATCAAATACCGGATACTGTATGCATTGTTGATGTGTGGAAAAATTAACGTTAATTTTATATTCAATGTGCATTTAGCGATTAATATATAATGTAGTGCAGACTAGATATCGTCTGCACATGTCAGATGGATAAGAAGAGAGAGAAGAGTTAGAGAATATAATAAGACTGCTTTAAAATGTTGTAAGTGGATAATAGGTTCCACGAATGCTAAATTTTAGTGGCACATTTAGCACTATTTTTTCCCAATAAATAAATAAAACCGACTAAGAAAACTGCCCTGAAAATGCATTGGAACTTTGACAATAGTCAGATGTATATACCTAGTCTTGGATATTCATAAACCTATCTATGTCTCAATCACTATACATTACCTGTTCGATTTTGAGGAGTTACCTGATGTATCTTGGAAAATCCGTATTCAGTGCTTATAAATTATCATTACATAGTATAAAACAAAGTCCCCTACCGCGTCTGTCTGTCTGTTCGCGATAAACTCAAAAACTACCGAGCGGATAAAATATCCCCTTTACAATAAACAAATAACAAAACAAATCGCTTTATTATAATTGACAAAGTTCTGAGGTATCAAACGTTAACAAGAAAAATAGAAGTGAATATAGAACCTTATTTTGGAAGTCTGTCTATCTATGTCTCAATCACTATACATTACCTATTCGATTTTGGTGAATTACATGGTGTATCTTCGAAAATCGGTATCCAGTGTTTATGAAATTAAAATATCCCCTTTACAATAAACCAAACAAACCGGTTTATAATTGACACCTCTGTCAAACGTTAAAAAGAACTATAGAACCTCCCTATTTTTGAAGTCTGGTAAAAATACCATTTGTAATTATTTTCAACGCTTTTCAATAAAAAAATGATAGACACTGTAGATAAACTAAGAGGAATAGAATAATAACTGACGAAGATGGTTATTTTACATATAAATCAGGTTTTTAAATGCGAATCTTGCTTTATTGTACATTCAATATTGAAATACTGTACTAACACCCTGAATCTACAAATTATAACGCTCGTTCATACATATAAATCAGGTTTTTAAATGCGAATCCATGATTAAAAAAATAGATAATAGCTTCAAAAGGCACTACGTAAATTAACATTGGTACGAACACGACAGCTTTATTGTTCATTCAATATTAAAATAATGTACTAACACCCTGAATCTTCAAATTATAACGCTCGTTCACTCGAATTCGCGTAACTCCCATGCACATTTTCGCAATTATACAAATTATTTTTATTTGAGATTTACATAATATATGACACTAGCGGACTTGGCAGACGTTGTCCCGCCTTGGTTATAAAAAAATCTGTGACAAATTATATACCAAAATTAAATCATTAATCACTTTATCCACTGGTGGGACACCGTATGAAAATCCGTTCAGTAGTTTTTGAGTGTATCGCGAACAGACAGACGCGGTAGGGCACTTTGCTTTATACTACGTAATGATGATGAGATATACACTCAAAATGTTTTGACATTAAAGCTTCATAAAATCTAAAGACATCTGACGGTTAAAAGAGTTTTTATTACACGTAAATATCCTCTTTCAACTAACTGTTCTCTTTGTTGTATTTTGTTCTGTAAAATATAAACTTTTTTGTAAAATCGACGCCATCTATCAAGTTTTCTACTTTCATTTAATTTTCAATAGAAAGAAATGGGTAACTCTAAAATTGGGGTAGAAATTGAAGTCGGGGTATATTAATGTAGTTGTAAAATGTGAGTATCAAGGAATTAAAAACGAATGTGCCTCGCTATTTTAATTAAAAGAACTTTAATAATGTAAAACTGTAATTTCAACTGATATTTACGAGCACTTATAAAGATATATAACAGAGCATTTATAATGTTCATAGGTATGAATTTAGGAAAGAATGAGGTTTATTTGATTTTTTTAAGTAACTTATAAAGTTTTACATATACTTTTGTTTATATGTTAATTGGATAATATATATTACAACAATTATGTTAAATAAAAATATATAACTTATATTGTATAAGTACATTGCTGAGTCCATGTATACACACATGCACTCATAAGGTACGCAAATACGTTGCTTTGAAGCACAACATAACTACACTTTTTGTTAATATTCTATTTCACTTGCCGTCGAAACTGTGTAAGGCGGGATGCATATAAAAGTCGATTCTTAAAGTGTATTATTTCATAAATATTAATTACGAGGCAATTAATTTCCTACAATAGTCATACTTGTTGATTGAGTAAAAATTTAGAAGAGTTTGTGTTAAGGCAAAATCATTAATTATCTTTTCAATTCAATATCTTAATTTTAGAATTTAAACTATAACATAGTTTGTGTGGACAAAAACAATCTTAAATAATTTATGATAGACGTTACTTCACGTCTATTATTATATAGACGTATATTGGACCCTTTTATTTCCGAGGCCCGACCCCTTTATTTAGAAACACGAATTATGATACTTATATTTATTCAACGATTTACAAAAAAAATATCTGTGCATTTTTATTCATTCTTTTCGTGGTTTTTATTTCTTCTTCGAGAGAAAATGCGCTTAATGTATACTGTATAATAAGCATCACACTTATTTCTATTTGATTTTGTCTCAGTCACTCGTTAGACACTATTTTTTATTATATAGTTACGAATTAAAGATGCATTTATAGATTATTGTATTTCTGTTAACATTCCTTCCTTTATAAGTTTTAAAGTTGATTCTTTTTGCTTACATTTTATAATTGTTACTTTTAAATTATATTAATCATTAATATTGTTACCTTCGGTACGAAAGTTGCATAATAATTATTTAATGAAAGAGTAACAGTAGTTTTTTAAAGATGGTTTATTAAATAGATGTTAAATGTAATGAATTACTTTTACTCTAGTTCAATAAGGGACACAACATCTAATTATAATTACTATTCAATTTAAAACAATGGTGACCGCAGCAACAGGTTCGTTTGAAGTCCTCACTGTTATGCTCGCCTACTAAAATATCTTTCATTTCTAATTTTAAGAAACTTGTAGTATATATTATAGAGGGAAGAGTGGGGTGGGAGATGAATATATCTTTACTGTAGAGTTTGCAAAACTTATTCGTTCAGAGATGAAATATTCAAAAAGTGGTAAGGTTCACACCTAAGGTATGGAAATATTGATAAACGACCGTCAACCGTTTTAAGACGGTATTTAGTATTTTAATAAACGAAATATAACTAGAGTAGTGAACTAAAACGTTAAAAACACAAGGAAATCATATTTCGTTTAAAAACAAATAAAAATTTCGAACTACCACCGTTTGCCGAGAAGTCTCAATAGGTTAACCGGGCTTCTTGTCTATGCCGATATTATCGTTTCTTCAGTTTTATTGTCCTTAATAATCTTCCATCGATATTACTGGTTTTCGATAAGTATTTGCAAGTAATTTTAAAAAGGCGAGTCATGTGGGTCTTGTACAAAGAAGTGAATAATATATATATTATGTTTTTAACACTCTCCTTATAATACAATATTTAATTGTTTCCTTTGACATACCATTTTGAATACTGTAAATAATTACTGTACAAGTTCGAGAGTCGATTATGAAGTTATTGTGTAATTGTTTAAGAAAAATGTGTGGAATATAATAATGTAATTTGACTAAATGTGTGGTGATATGTAATTTTGATGAAATAAAACGTTTTTTTTTTTAATCAAATTGTTTAATATAATCAATAATCACGTGGGAATAATTAAATCTTGATTAAAATCACAGTTGACGCCGCTTAATACAGCAAAGTTTATTATCAAACAGAATATTTATGGAACAAATTATTTCACATTATGGGTTCATATGGCACCGACATATCTTAATAACCTCCTCATCTTAAGTTTACAACACAATGTGATCACACACGTCATATTACAATAAATATAACGTATATGGGTTCGGTACGAGATATCAAATTAAGGTCATATCGCTCCTTTAATTAAAAAAAATAAACTTAAGTTTTTTGAGTTTTCGCCAGATACTAAATTAACGTTGTATGATGAATACGTCCAATTCAATATTATCAAAACTACGAAAATGAATGACTGTTGTTTTGTTTTTTATTTAAACGTGTGAAAAACTTACTCTACGAAGGTAATTAATAAAGTGAAGTAAAATAAAATAAGTCCGTGTTTTAATAAAAAATAATTATTTAATTTAATCTATTTAAAAAATGCATTAATTCAGGTTTATGTTTATTTTTTTATGTACTTAGTTTTTTTCGGTAACTTTGGAACAAAAATTAATTCATTATTATTAATATTCCTTATAAGTATTGAACTTATTTTGCAACATATTTTATTAAAAACTGAATTAACTACGAACTTTTTTAAATACTTATTTAAATGTCTTTCTGTCACAAATGGTGATATTTTCTGTAATAACCAAATAGGAATATAATTACAACTTATGCCTATGTTTAGAATCGACTTAAAACCTTTCATTTTTAAGATAAATTTAAAGCGAACGGGTAAACATGGTCAAATTTTAAATGTATTTTCCCAACAACATGATTTTTTATTTCTTCTTTTTTTTATTAAGGGAGCGAAATGATTTCTGGAATATCAAGCCAAAAAGAGAAACATTATATATTTTATTGAAAAAAAAAACTTGCTTTCGATATGTTTGCATACCTTAAAGCAATTAGATAACATTTAAATGATAACTTAAAAAATTATTACAGTTAATTTCGAACCCGTTGTAAGTTCAAATAACCAAAGCTGCCAACAATTCCCTGACGTTTTTCGCATCGTTTCCCATTTTCATGATATTTCTAAACGCACGGACACAAGTCGCTTCCCTCTCCAAGTTCTTCGATATCTGATGCGCTCTCAGTATGATATCTCTGGGAACCCCCGCGAGTCGCGCCGCGTTGAAACCGTAAGATTTCGGGCAAGCCCCGGGCGATAACTTGTATAGAAACGTTATAGTCTCTTCTGGGATGTGGTCATCATTATCCGGGGTCGACTCGTCTGTCTCTACCATACAGGCCTGACAATGGAAATATTATCTATACATTAATACGAGAAGCCCAAACTTTGTATCCCTTTTTGAGAGAAATGCGCGAACGGATGAACGTGAAACTTGGCATAGTTAAAGTTTATATGAAGGAGAAGTGCAGAAAGCTATTTATTTTATATAAAATGCATTAGAAGTACATTAAATTAATTAAAATATGCATTACTCACACTACTGCTTCAATTTTACACAACATATATACACACATGTAAATAAAAAAGACATTTTGACATCTGTCAATAAAGAACTTCAAAAAAGGTTGTGAAGGAGGTTGCCATGCTCGACTGTATGTATTATTTTACTCTTACGTGCCAATTACCCTTTTTCATTCTACAATCTACAACGATATTATAAACATAATACCCTTTAACAAAAGAACCCTAATAAAATTCAAACTTTAAAAAATCAATGAACTATGGTCGAATGTCCACCTCTGGGCGCCCACTAGTAAGGATTAAATAGAACAGGGTAAATCGTGTTAAGGTACAGGAAGAGACGATAACTTCAACCAATGATGTTTCTGGTCATTAGTAACTCCCCCGATATAGTCAATAGCACGTACGAATTTCAATAGTAACTCCAAAAACAGATTTACTAGGTAGGAGTATTATTTAAGAATACTAACATTTGTCTCAAGAAATGGTAGTCCGGTGAAGCTGTGAAGACCTTGCTAGGTCAATAGCGTAGTCAGTTCGAGAAAAAAAAAATCTCATCTCATACTCTAGGGAAATCCATTCTTAAGCATTATAGTGCGCGTTCCTTTGACGTTCCAGGCGGAAGTGCCAAGTAACATCCATTATATTTAAACTATTACTAGCGGGCTCGGCGGACGTTGTCCTTCCTGCCTTGACAATAAAAAACAACCTAAAATTCAACCGCAGCGCCACCTACTGGGTCCAATTGAATCTAAACCATTCTCGGATCCACTCGAACACGCACACAAAATTTCATCATAATCGGTCCAACCGTTTAGGAGGAGTTCAGTGACATACACACGTACAGAAGAAATTTATATATAAAAGATTATAAAGAGAAAAGATTTTTTTTTTATCGATAAACTTAAAAAGTACTTAGAAATTCTTTCAGCTATATAAAACGTAAGTGATCAGCGAACGATATTTAATGAAATATATAGAAAAATACACAAATCTAGATATATTATATTTACCCTTCCTCCCAAGGGTGGCAACGCATTTGCGACTCCTCTAGTGTTGTTAGTGTCCATGAACGGTGGTGATCACTTAACATCAGGTGACCCACCTGATCGTTTGCCACCAATGACATAAAATATATATATATGAGTTGGTTACCATATGACCGAGCTGGACTCCGGGATGTGAGGCGAAGTGGTGCACCAGCGAGTGGTAGTGGGTCGAGAACAGAACCCTACACTCGCGTTCAGCTAGCTCCACGCACACGCCGGACGCTATCGCTGTACCGTCGTACGTTGATGTACCACGACCTGTTGACAAAAAAAACCTAGAACGTTTCACAAAACGACTGAACCGGTCGGCCCACAAAAAAATATGATCGATCCATTAAAAAACTAGATTGGTCAATAAAAGGGACGGAACCCCCGAATACCCACGACCGGGCCCAGTTACGGGTGCTAGGGGGTAGGAGGGGTAGGAGACTAAGGAGAGGGGAAGGGTAGAGGGTGAAAGAGAAAGGATCCGGGACGCTGGCGGGCAACACCAAACTGCACGCTTCACCGAAGGGGAATTTATTCGACAGACTTCCAATAGTCCTTACAATTGACGCGAATCGCGGTTACAGCGGTCACTGTACACGGGTACAGGTCGCAGAACAGGCAGGCCAGTAGCCACGGATCAGACCGAAAACGCGGGTTCTTCCTGGCGTAGTAGCGCTTCGATGCGTAGCGACGGCTTGAATCCGATGACTCACGGCGAACGATGAATTTTCCACGATGAAACGATGCACGATGAAATTCCGATGATCTTCTTACGATTGACACTCTGTTGTAGATGGTCTGATTAGCTAAGAACCTGCCACGATTTTTTTTTTTTTTTCTCGAACTGACTATGCTATTGACCTGGCAAGGTCTTTACAGCTTCACCGGACTACTAAGGCGAGCGCTTAAGGCACTCAGCCGATTTTTGTTTTGGCAACCAGCTCAAGGGTGCACGGCACACCTCGGCTTGGCTGTTGCCTGTTCATGCAATTCGCGACCTAACAAAGCTAACCTAAGTTAAAGCTAAACTATTCATACATACAAGAGTTGCTGAAACATATATGTGTACCAAGCATACATATCTCAACAACTCCTATGTGTATTTTGTATC
>MU160439.1:54903-78876 GCA_015888305.1 Antheraea pernyi | reverse complement strand
ACCACTAGACCACTACCACAAATACATAAATCGCATCAGTATATTTAAAAAAAAGAGCTATTAAATATACAACAAAGGCTTTAAAATTCTAAGAACAGTTAATATTTATTTCGAAAATTAACTCGTATATCTTTTTTTATGTCAATGAGTACCCATTGTCACAGATATTAAAAATAAATATTTGTATATTTAAAGTCGGGTGATGGAAACCCACCAGGCCTGTTCTCGGAACGTCTGTAGGTCGAATATTCGACATTATTTCTAGAAGCCCATAAAAAGTTAAAGGTCAAAATGACCCTAAAATCTAAGTTATTGCGCACGAATGAGATAAAGGAGTTTAAATACCTCTTTTTGTTTTTTGTACCATGTTTATAATAGTTTATAACCTTAGAAATACATGCACGTGTTGCGAAGTTATATGACCAACTTTATATAGCAATAAGAATAGCTCGCGGCTTTGTGTGTGTTAAATTGAAATAATAAAACTGAGTAACAATAAAATATAGTTTAGCGCCATCTAGTTGTTAATTATGGTTAAATATGCATTATAAATAAGAGCCAAATTTCATTTCAATGGAGGTTATCAGTCTCACATAATATATTAACTTCCATTTTCAAGACTAAGTTATTTCAAACAAGCCACGTATATTCCTTTGTTGCTTTAACAAACGACCAACCGTAGAAATAAAGTAAAAGAAGAGCATATATACTTATGTCAGCAATAAAAGATAAAACTTGTTTGATACGTGTATAAAAAACTAGCTTTTGCCCGTGGTTTTGCTCGCTTTAATGTAGATTTCTTCTGACCATCGGGAACACTACATTTTTTCTGGGTGAAATGTATATGCTCTTTTTTGTACCCCGATGTATGCAAAACTTCATGATAATCGGTTGAGTATTTAAGGCATGAAAATGTAAACAAACTCACATATATGAACTGTAATGTGCACGTAATTATTTATAATTTTCACTTCTATCTTGTGGGCATAAGTACACACCCACTATTTTAATTTTTTTCATGTTAAATTTACTCTGTTTACCAAATCTTACCTTCGATTTGGAGATACGTTTACAACCATACATACAACATAAGTAATAACTTAGTACATTGAATTTCATATCAACACGATCGACGAGCCGTTGCAGCGTCTATATGGCTTTCTAAAGTTCCAATTTCTTTTACATTGTACTTCCAATAAGTCCAGTTTCGTTCGCATTTAATTCCTTATCAATGGTGGCGCTGCCCCGTTATCTAATTTCCGAACGAATTGACCGCTGCTCGCACGACCAACGGATGTTCGAAGTCCGACGTCATTATAAGTTCGTGGGCGTTTTACACTGATTTAAATAGCTGACAATTAAAAATAACGAACGTCGCTGAAAAAGGTATGATCAACCAACATATCTATGTATTAATTAATCATTAAAATTGACCGTGATTCTTTCTTTTTTTATTTTTGTTTTATATCTTGAATAAAATTTAAGTCTCCGTTGTTCGCCTGGGCGAATTATTTCTAGGATTTGATTTTTATTGAACCACGACACAGTGAATGCATTCTATTGGATAGTAACCTCATTGCAGTCTAAAAACTACGGCGAACATCGTCGGCGAGGATGTATGGAATGGTGTGGCTATACTCTTCTATCTTCTACTTTTCTCAAATCCACAATGAAATATCTTCAGGTTATGAAAATACTATGCCTGTGAATATTTAAAAATCGCACGCTAGGATTTTCTGTTCACTATATTATAAAGCTAACTTCTTTTTTAGAATTTTGTAGCTTACAAACTAATAAACGAATTCTAATAAGTGATGTACATATATGTTTTTGTAGGAGATTTACGAATTTTAGGAAACTTTACATAGAATCCTTTTATCGTTTGGTAAGCCATAGAGTTCTAAAATAAAATACTAGTCCTGTATTATTTATATGGAAAATAAAAACCTCCAATGCGCAAACTCTAAATATTACCCTTTTTTTTACTACCCTGAAGCCATGTCAGTATGGATTTTGAGAAAGAAGTGTTTGAACTTTTTGCATCTGCTTTGCTGTCTATGCCACGATTTATCCCAGAATGCGATATACAAAAACATACCACTATGGCGTGCAGTACAATTGATGTAGTAGTCGCTATCCAGTTAGACTTAATTGTCCTATAGAAACAAAGAAATCATGAAAATATTTTGTGAGTTACATATTATTATGTTTTCCCATAAGATTTTCTCCTAGTAGTTCTTCTAGTAGATTATTACTGTCAGTAGGTAATTTTTTATTATTTAATGGTATGGCTGAAATGGAGTAATCCGTTATATTTTATTATAATTGGAGATTTAATTCTCTCAGCCATTTTAGGGCGTCGTCAGTAAGAACGATCAGGTCATCTGGAGAACCATTATATTTTCTTAATAGGCATTGTTGTATGATGTGTGCTAAGGATTGGATATCCGCACCGCAGTCACAGCGTGGCGAGTCAATCCATCCACACTGGTATTTAAACTGTGCACACCGCCCGTGTCCAGTACGCAATCTGTTTAGTTTGAACCAGTCACCTCGGGGCAGATCGAAGCCCTTTACTTTAACACACGGGTCGATGGCGCATCTTGCTTGGCCCAACTTTGACGCTTGCCAGGTTTTTCGCCATTCGCTCAGTATGCTGGATTCCCCATTAGCTATTTCCGCAGCAATATTGTAAGCTGGTCGTCGAGATTTTAATCTGTGGTATGGGGGATTAAAGAACTCACCATGCATAGGTAGGCTAATGTTCTGCTTTACTTTAATAAGCTCTCTCAGCAAGGCCTCATTCCTTCTCAAAGCTGGTGGAGCTATATGACAAAGTACCGGTAGCCATTCTCCCACATACTCATACTCCCACAGGGAAGTACATGTTAACGTCCCGGATATGGTACGCATAGATTTATTCAGCTCGCGGTCTACATTTTGCACGTGAACGCTACCCAGCCATACTGCGGAACAATATTCAGCTACGGGATACACCAACGACAAGGTTGTAGTTCTCAGAACATCGGCATTTGCCCCCCAACTAGTTCCTGTTAATCTTAAAAGCACGTTATTTCTAGATTGTAGCTTACGTGAGGTCCCCACAAGATTCTCTCTGTATATAAGTGATCGGTCTAGTATAACACCTAAATACTTCGGGTAAGGATTGTGACGCAAATGTGTACCATCGAAAGAAAGTAGGTAATGGTATCACAAGTTTCTAGCGATCATTTCAATGTCTCATAATTAATAATTTCAACTCTTGTTAAAAATTTCCCGGGGATTTTTGTGGCAAGACAGAATCCATGCTCCGTGGTACTAGTTTACACTTGTGCACAATAACCTAACTATATTAGGTAAAATACCACCAATATTACAATAGAGTCAAATAACACAAAATTATATGAATAAAATATAAAATCCAATACATGACTTTCGAAGATCGCTACTAAAATTCCTTCCCATAAGATATAAGTATGTATGTATTTATTGTATTTGTAAAATCCACTTTAATGGGAGCGAAACATTTATGAAAATACATTATTTTATATAAGTACGTTTACTGTAGAAGTCATTGATGCAGGGGCAGTGTGCGATGCGGCAGTCGTCATGGCAACGGCTTCGTTGTTTTGCCGATCCTCGCCGTTTCACTCATTTTACTTTTGTTCCCTTTGATTTTTTTACAAAAAATATAATAGGCACAGGCGCGACGCGTCGGCGTTGCCGCGACAGCCAGACGTTGTTTTAACACGAAAGTACATCACTGTTTTTGATTTGTACTCACGAAAATGTTCATATAGAACATACCATAGAATTATGAAACCGCTTTAACTACGCGCGGGTTTGTTACTCTATGGCACATACAGACTATTTACTTTTGTTCCCTTTGATTTTTTTACAAAAAATATAATAGGCACAGGCGCGACGCGTCGGCGTTGCCGCGACAGCCAGACGTTGTTTTAACACGAAAGTACATCACTGTTTTTGATGTGTACTCACGAAAATGTTCATATAGCACATACAGTCTATATGTTAGCATTCGTTAAAAAATAAAGGCTAAATGTTACTCGAGGATATTGCTTTATGATTGTGAGGTGTGAAATGGGATTTTATCGCTAACACAGTACCTACTTTAGCAGTGATGCGTGTTCAAACAAACAGAGAGACAGACATTTCTAAATACGATTGAAATGTATTTTATTCCAAGACACATGCAACAATTTTTTTCACAAAAATATAAAAAGTACAGACACGTTAACTTTACATTCTCATTATATGTGTAGAAGATTTTAATATCTAACATAAAAAAAAATTCTATAGATTTAACAGGCAATTATAACTTCGTTACTATTGTGCTAACTTTAATTTGTTTTATTACTTATTCCAAGACACATGCAACAATTTTTTTCACAAAATTATAAAAAGTACAGACAAGATAAGAAAGAGAAGATGTTAATATGTAACATATGTTATAAAAAAATTGTTCTATATAACATATTATAATTTTTTAATAATTATAAATTCGTGTATAGATAAAATATAATACTGTTAAAATATGAATGTCACTTCGCATCTAGTACTCGCAATAATAATTTTAATAATTATAATTTTCCTTGATAAGAGTTCCGAAGAAGAGTTTCGAAAAGTAGGTTAGGGTTTTCATTTATTACTTGTTATTTTAAGCATCATTCCAACAGTTGTATTATCGTAGAAGATTATTGACACGACCAGTCTAAAAAGAAGATCGGACTGTCATCATGGCCTCCGGGACACTGGTACTAAAACTGGCGTTGCCGCGATGTGTACCTAGTTTCGAAAAATAACTAGGAAATCACTAAAATACTCTCTATCACAATGCCACGAATGATTGTAGTGCTAATAATTTTATGTGATCTCTCACCGCACTACCATTAAGCCTTCATGTATTGAACATTTATGCTTTATATTTTTGTGCTGATACAAAATATCAAATTAGTTATGTTCCATTCAGTATACAAAAGCTTTCTTTGCCATAATACTTCTATTAGGCGCGTTTTGTTAATAAGCTTAGTTAACATTGTTTTTTTCCAATTGACTTCGCTATTAGTCTAGCAAGGCTTTAACAGCTTCACCGGACTACTAAGGCGAGCACTTTAGGCACTTAATTGCTGTGCTCCAGATAATGAGATGTGTTTCTGACCTGCATCTCATTGATCGAGTACGGAACATGCAGAATCTGTTCAAAGGAACTTTTTGGATGTTATTATGACAAAAAATAAGAATTTTCATTTGAAGAAAATAGAATAATTTAAATTTTGACGCACTACGCATTTTGACCGCAAATATTGCGCAATAAGGCTATAAAATTTTTCTGATTTGGGTCGCAATCACCATGTAGGTATATTGTGAAAAAGCCCGTCATAGTGATTCGCTTCTACGGGTCGCGTTTCGGGAACAGCCTGTGCAAATCCAGCATTTTGGAGGCCGTCATGACAGCGGCGACCAGCGATGGATAGTGTGTCATTTGGTGGTCGTCATTGTTTTTTGATTGTACTGTGCTTATCAGGCAAAGTGCAGTTATTTTGCCGTGCTACAGTAAAAGAAGCTCATTTATCATGAAAGACTATATATATGAGAACATTAGGAGCGGAGTACCAATGAAGAATAACTAATCCAAGCGGACGATGTTGCGGGCTAGTAAAATTTAAAAGCCACTACATGACATTGGAGTTCCTGTTTTGCACTTGTAAAGTTTATTATTATTAAATATATATGAATTAGTAGGTGGTAGAGTCACGCCGAATCTATTACTGGTTTACTACTAGAGAGGTGACGACCGATCGATGTTAGAATCAGAAGTGTCCTCCTTGGGCGCGATGCCTCAGACGTAAACTAAATATGCTGAGCAAGTGCTTCAGCGCCTCGTGGCTAGGTGATGTCGCAACAGCGGGCAGCGGGCTGTACGTGTTGCAGCGTCAGCTCTTTTGGCTCGTGCGATGTTACTCTGGGTCACCGCCTAGTCATCGATCTAAGCGGCACGTGGATGTGTAACAAGCACAACAAGATATAAAATATACTCACAAACACTGTTAAATAATAACACACCACGTTGACTTCTTACTAATTCTTACAGCCGCATAAAGTGTACAGTAGTATTACCTATCGTTTTTTCCGTTGCATCCGGTTTGAAATCACAACGATTCTAAAGAAGTTTCATTTCAAAAACCGGATAGTAGGCGAGCGTTTAAGGCACTCAGCCGATTTAATTTTGACAATTAGCTCGGCACACCTCGGTTTGGGCTGTTGCTAGTTTATGCAATTCGTGACCAAACTGAGCTAATCTAAATATTCGTACGTATATTAGTTAGTGAAATATATATGTGTACCAAGCATATATACCTCTATAACTCTTTTATGTATTTCGTGTCCGATAATTATCTTTTTGTCTGAACTAATTCAGTTCGATCAGGGAAAAAAGCAAACCCTTCCACTTCCATGTGTAAGCATGTGTACGTTCACGTGTGTGGAGGTGATCTGTGTAATGTAGTTGCAGGGATGTAAGATTTTGTGTCACTGTATTCGCGCGAGCAGCGTACTCAAGGGCTTCACGCCGAGGGAACGGACCTAGGCTTGAGCTGCTGCCGAGGGTGCCTAGTCTGGTGTGCAGGAAAGAAATATACCCCCAGACCACGGCGGCGTGATCTGTGGTTATGGGGACGTGTGCGTGCACACGCTCTGTTTGAAGAGAGAGGCTGGTAATGATCGTTAAAAACATTTAGCGGACGTCTTTTGTAATACGGAGCGTTCGGTACGGTCTCATAATTTGCAGCGGATACCACTAACGAATTTGGGTGACTCGCGGCCTTTTGATAGTATGTGGTAGCTAGTGATTTTACGTGCGCCCAGACAGATGGTATCTCCAGGTCCCTGTGGAGATCAGCTCTCCGGACGTACCATGGGACAGCGGTCACTTTACGTAAGAAGCGGTTTTGAAGAATATGCAACTTGCTAAAGCATCGCTCTGGCATGTGCGCGAAAACGGGTCAATTATGTATCAGAATGGGGCGGATGCACGTCTTATACAATGTGAGCTTGTGTCTGAAAGGACTTGTAGAGATATGTATAATGTAGAGTTAATATTATAAATCAATGTATTTTAAGTTTTTAAATTTATTGGATTTGGAAATTTAGTTTAGCAAACTCAACGTCATTGCGAAAATTCATCTAATATATAATCTATACATGTAAACATAACCGGTGTTTTATTTATTGTATTTAAAATTTTATTACAGATAGATTTGGCAATGCCTAAGGTTTATTTTTTGTTCATAATTATATAAGAAATAACCACAGAAACAATGAATAAATGTAAATTCCATTAAGCTGGTAATGGTAAATACTTTACTAAAATGAAACTAGACTACAGTAGGTATATTAGTTATCATATGTGTGGTTGGCCCCTAATAAATAAATTTAATTGCTGCGCTCCAGATAATGATATGTGTTTCTGACCTGCATCTTATTGATCGAGTACGGAACATGCAGAAGCTTTTCAAAGGAACTTTTTGGATGTTATTATGACCAAAAATAAGAATTTTAATTTAATGAAAATAGAATAATTTAAATTTTGACGCACTACATCGCACTGTCTTTTACAATAAATACGCTTCATACCGCTTTGACCGCAAGATATTGCGCAATAAGGCTATACAATTTTTCCGATTGTCTCCAATGTCTCATATCATCTGCTGGAGAAGAGGAGACAATACAATACATTCCGGCTGAGACGCCTGAGACGCATGAGACGCCGCTGCTCCGTAAGAGGTGCTGAGTTGCAGGTTAGTCTACGCTTTTATGAGGGATTCTTGTTACTTTATTTATTTATATAGGAAAGGCCACCTACCGCTCTACGCGCTCTTTATTTTTCACCGCACCATACTGGTGGAACTTATTTATACGGTTCTATCCCTTCAATATGTTTAACTTTATCTTTGGCAACCAATCTTTTAGATTATTACTGCCATTGTCGAGTAGTTAATAGTATTATAAGTTCTTCTTCCATTCCGCACCATACTGGTGGAACTTATTTATACGGTTCTATCCCTTCAATATGTTTAACTTTATCTTTGGCAACCAATCTTTTAGATTATTACTGCCATTGTCGAGTAGTTAATAGTATTATAAGTTCTTCTTCCATTCCATTATTGGAAATCAGTCTTCTAGTAGACTATTACCCATTCACTTCACTTATGCACAATAAACAAACTATATTACATAAAACACCACCAATTTTACACAATATACAGTCAAGTAACACAAGGTTATGAATAAAATATAAAATCCACTACATGACATACCAAAATCCCGCCAAAAACTCCGTTTAATGCTTAATATTTAAAAGTTGAAACATTTTCACTTGGAAATAAAACGTGACACTGGCAAAGACGCATTTCATATGCAAATATTAATGTTACCGTTCCAATAATAATTTTACTCTAAATAATACATTGAATAAGATAGAAAAGTGTAAATATTATGATGCCAAGAATATTAGTAATTTTTCAATTCTATTCTAATAAAATTAATATTGATGTAGATTTACAGCTCTTATAAACAATTATGACTGCTTCAAGTTTTTGATTTCTGAACATATCACAAAATAGATGAGAGTGAAGTCTGTGGAGTGAAGTTGGTCACGATTCATTATCATTCGCGGACAGTGTTTTCGCAATATTAAATTATAGAATTTAAATAATAAAAAAAGAATGTTATCTAGCCTCAGAACTGGTGTTCAGGGTTTGGTGGGTTTTTTTATTATTATAACTAAAATATCAAGTGAATAGTTGTTGTTGGTATTATATAATGAGTATTTGACATTTTATAGTTTGCCCATACGATTATAAGTGAAATTGTGGTATTACAGTGGCGTGTGTCCTCTAGAAGCCTGCAGACTACCCGCGGACGTCTTTTGTAATACGGAGCGTTCGGTACGGTCTCATAATTTGCAGCGGATACCACTAACGAATTTGGGTGACTCGCGGCCTTTTGATAGTATGTGGTAGCTAGTGATTTTACGTGCGCCCAGACAGATGGTATCTCCAGGTCCCTGTGGAGATCAGCTCTCCGGACGTACCATGGGACAGCGGTCACTTTACGTAAGAAGCGGTTTTGAAGAATATGCAACTTGCTAAAGCATCGCTCTGGCATGTGCGCGAAAACGGGTCAATTATGTATCAGAATGGGGCGGATGCACGTCTTATACAATGTGAGCTTGTGTCTGAAAGGACTTGTAGAGATATGTATAATGTAGAGTTAATATTATAAATCAATGTATTTTAAGTTTTTAAATTTATTGGATTTGGAAATTTAGTTTAGCAAACTCAACGTCATTGCGAAAATTCATCTAATATATAATCTATACATGTAAACATAACCGGTGTTTTATTTATTGTATTTAAAATTTTATTACAGATAGATTTGGCAATGCCTAAGGTTTATTTTTTGTTCATAATTATATAAGAAATAACCACAGAAACAATGAATAAATGTAAATTCCATTAAGCTGGTAATGGTAAATACTTTACTAAAATGAAACTAGACTACAGTAGGTATATTAGTTATCATATGTGTGGTTGGCCCCTAATAAATAAATTTAATTGCTGCGCTCCAGATAATGATATGTGTTTCTGACCTGCATCTTATTGATCGAGTACGGAACATGCAGAAGCTTTTCAAAGGAACTTTTTGGATGTTATTATGACCAAAAATAAGAATTTTAATTTAATGAAAATAGAATAATTTAAATTTTGACGCACTACATCGCACTGTCTTTTACAATAAATACGCTTCATACCGCTTTGACCGCAATAAGGGCACACATTTCAAATGAGCTCTTATTTACCGCGAAGTATTTCTCGCGCCGACCCCTTTATCTTGTTATTGTTGATCGAAGTATAATATACTCAAAAGCGTCACTTAAGTATTAATGACGCAAGATGGGTGCCACTTGTGGTGCTGAGTTGCAGGTTAGTCCACGCTTTTATGAGGGGTTCTTGTTACTTTATTTATTTATAGGCAAGGCCACCTAGCGCTCTACGTGCTCTTTATTTTTCACCGCACCATTCTGGTGGGACTTATTTATACGGTTCTATCAGTCCCTTCAATATGTTTTTTTTTAACTTTAATTTTGAGAACCAATTTTTTAGATCAATACTGCCATTGTTATAGTTAATAGTATTATAAGTTCTTCTTCCATTCCATGTTTGGTAACTAGTCTTCTAGTAGACTATTACTGCCATCGTCAAGTGAGTATCGATATTACAAATTTTTCTTGATATAATATCCATTGTGGCCATGTTGTTAAAACTTTCCATGGAGTTTTTATGGCATCTCAGAATTCATGGTCCGTGATATTATTTTCAATTCACTTCACTTATGCACAATAAACAAACTATATTACATAAAACACCACCAATTTTACACAATATACAGTCAAGTAACACAAGGTTATGAATAAAATATAAAATCCACTACATGACATACCAAAATCCCGCCAAAAACTCCGTTTAATGCTTAATATTTAAAAGTTGAAACATTTTCACTTGGAAATAAAACGTGACACTGGCAAAGACGCATTTCATATGCAAATATTAATGTTACCGTTCCAATAATAATTTTACTCTAAATAATACATTGAATAAGATAGAAAAGTGTAAATATTATGATGCCAAGAATATTAGTAATTTTTCAATTCTATTCTAATAAAATTAATATTGATGTAGATTTACAGCTCTTATAAACAATTATGACTGCTTCAAGTCAGCCGATTTAATTTTGACAATTAGCTCGGCACACCTCGGTTTGGGCTGTTGCTAGTTTATGCAATTCGTGACCAAACTGAGCTAATCTAAATATTCGTACGTATATTAGTTAGTGAAATATATATGTGTACCAAGCATATATACCTCTATAACTCTTTTATGTATTTCGTGTCCGATAATTATCTTTTTGTCTGAACTAATTCAGTTCGATCAGGGAAAAAAGCAAACCCTTCCACTTCCATGTGTAAGCATGTGTACGTTCACGTGTGTGGAGGTGATCTGTGTAATGTAGTTGCAGGGATGTAAGATTTTGTGTCACTGTATTCGCGCGAGCAGCGTACTCAAGGGCTTCACGCCGAGGGAACGGACCTAGGCTTGAGCTGCTGCCGAGGGGGCCTAGTCTGGTGTGCAGGAAAGAAATATACCCCCAGACCACGGCGGCGTGATCTGTGGTTATGGGGACGTGTGCGTGCACACGCTCTGTTTGAAGAGAGAGGCTGGTAATGATCGTTAAAAACATTTAGCGGACGTCTTTTGTAATACGGAGCGTTCGGTACGGTCTCATAATTTGCAGCGGATACCACTAACGAATTTGGGTGACTCGCGGCCTTTTGATAGTATGTGGTAGCTAGTGATTTTACGTGCGCCCAGACAGATGGTATCTCCAGGTCCCTGTGGAGATCAGCTCTCCGGACGTACCATGGGACAGCGGTCACTTTACGTAAGAAGCGGTTTTGAAGAATATGCAACTTGCTAAAGCATCGCTCTGGCATGTGCGCGAAAACGGGTCAATTATGTATCAGAATGGGGCGGATGCACGTCTTATACAATGTGAGCTTGTGTCTGAAAGGACTTGTAGAGATATGTATAATGTAGAGTTAATATTATAAATCAATGTATTTTAAGTTTTTAAATTTATTGGATTTGGAAATTTAGTTTAGCAAACTCAACGTCATTGCGAAAATTCATCTAATATATAATCTATACATGTAAACATAACCGGTGTTTTATTTATTGTATTTAAAATTTTATTACAGATAGATTTGGCAATGCCTAAGGTTTATTTTTTGTTCATAATTATATAAGAAATAACCACAGAAACAATGAATAAATGTAAATTCCATTAAGCTGGTAATGGTAAATACTTTACTAAAATGAAACTAGACTACAGTAGGTATATTAGTTATCATATGTGTGGTTGGCCCCTAATAAATAAATTTAATTGCTGCGCTCCAGATAATGATATGTGTTTCTGACCTGCATCTTATTGATCGAGTACGGAACATGCAGAAGCTTTTCAAAGGAACTTTTTGGATGTTATTATGACCAAAAATAAGAATTTTAATTTAATGAAAATAGAATAATTTAAATTTTGACGCACTACATCGCACTGTCTTTTACAATAAATACGCTTCATACCGCTTTGACCGCAAGATATTGCGCAATAAGGCTATACAATTTTTCCGATTGTCTCCAATGTCTCATATCATCTGCTGGAGAAGAGGAGACAATACAATACATTCCGGCTGAGACGCCTGAGACGCATGAGACGCCGCTGCTCCGTAAGAGGTGCTGAGTTGCAGGTTAGTCCACGCTTTTATGAGGGGTTCTTGTTACTTTATTTATTTATAGGCAAGGCCACCTAGCGCTCTACGTGCTCTTTATTTTTCACCGCACCATTCTGGTGGGACTTATTTATACGGTTCTATCAGTCCCTTCAATATGTTTTTTTTTAACTTTAATTTTGAGAACCAATTTTTTAGATCAATACTGCCATTGTTATAGTTAATAGTATTATAAGTTCTTCTTCCATTCCATGTTTGGTAACTAGTCTTCTAGTAGACTATTACTGCCATCGTCAAGTGAGTATCGATATTACAAATTTTTCTTGATATAATATCCATTGTGGCCATGTTGTTAAAACTTTCCATGGAGTTTTTATGGCATCTCAGAATTCATGGTCCGTGATATTATTTTCAATTCACTTCACTTATGCACAATAAACAAACTATATTATATAAAACACCGCCAATTTTACACAATATAGAGTCAAGTAACACAAGATTATGAATAAAATATAAAATACACTACATGACAAACCAAAATCCCGCCAAAAACTCCTAATATGTGCGTCCAATGCTTAAAATTTAAAAGTTGAAACATTTTCACTTGGAAATAAAACGTGACACTGGCAAAGACGCATTTCATATGCAAATATTAATGTTACCGTTCCAATAATAATTTTACTCTAAATAATACATTGAATAAGATAGAAAAGTGTAAATATTATGATGCCAAGAATATTAGTAATTTTTCAATTCTATTCTAATAAAATTAATATTGATGTAGATTTACAGCTCTTATAAACAATTATGACTGCTTCAAGTTTTTGATTTCTGAACATATCACAAAATAGATGAGAGTGAAGTCTGTGGAGTGAAGTTGGTCACGATTCATTATCATTCGCGGACAGTGTTTTCGCAATATTAAATTATAGAATTTAAATAATAAAAAAATAATGTTATCTAGCCTCAGAACTGGTGTTCAGGGTTTGGTGGGTTTTTTGTTATTATAACTAAAATATCAAGTAAATAGTTGTTGTTGGTATTATATAATGAGTATTTGACATTTTATAGTTTGCCCATACGATTATAAGTGAAATTGTGGTATTACAGTGGCGTGTGTCCTCTAGAAGCCTGCAGACTACCTCAGCCCTCCAGCATGACAGTCTCTTCGTCCACCGAGATAGCCCTGAAGACAACCCTAGCATCCCGTTCGAATTTACAGCGGCTAATCAAAAAGTATCCCAACCTTCATTTGTTTTTATCTAGTTCTAAGATCCCTGTTCTATTGCAAATGTCTTTAGTTGTCACGTATTGTAACGTAATAATTCTTATTGAGAAAAAATATAAACATTGGAGCAATCATAATAATTTTAAACAGAAATTAAAATTCAATATGATGTAGGTTCATACTCTTTTCTGTGTATGAAATAATGGTACTTACGTATTAACACTACCGCAGTATATTTTGTATTATAATCTTATTCAACACTTTTACAGAGCCTAAATATGTAATCATCACTATTTCAGCGAGTTGAAGCCCTCTTGGCAATATACCCTGAAGGTCACAAACGTGGAGCAATGATCCCATTACTGGACTTGGCCCAGAGACAGAATGGTGGATGGTTACCAATCTCAGCTATGCACAAAGTAGCTGAAGTATTAAACCTACCGAGAATGAGAGTATATGAGGTCGCGACATTCTATACTATGTTTATTAGGTGAGAATTTTTTAATACCCTTACTTAGATTGCGACTTTACTAAAATGTCTCCAAGCTTAAATAATGATAGAACCTATACAAGGTTTATTTGCACAGGTCACGTCTTATACAATGTGAGCTTGTGTCTGAAAGGACTTGTAGAGATATGTATAATGTAGAGTTAATATTATAAATCAATGTATTTTAAGTTTTTAAATTTATTGGATTTGGAAATTTAGTTTAGCAAACTCAACGTCATTGCGAAAATTCATCTAATATATAATCTATACATGTAAACATAACCGGTGTTTTATTTATTGTATTTAAAATTTTATTACAGATAGATTTGGCAATGCCTAAGGTTTATTTTTTGTTCATAATTATATAAGAAATAACCACAGAAACAATGAATAAATGTAAATTCCATTAAGCTGGTAATGGTAAATACTTTACTAAAATGAAACTAGACTACAGTAGGTATATTAGTTATCATATGTGTGGTTGGCCCCTAATAAATAAATTTAATTGCTGCGCTCCAGATAATGATATGTGTTTCTGACCTGCATCTTATTGATCGAGTACGGAACATGCAGAAGCTTTTCAAAGGAACTTTTTGGATGTTATTATGACCAAAAATAAGAATTTTAATTTAATGAAAATGTGTTTCTGACCTGCATCTTATTGATCGAGTACGGAACATGCAGAAGCTTTTCAAAGGAACTTTTTGGATGTTATTATGACCAAAAATAAGAATTTTAATTTAATGAAAATAGAATAATTTAAATTTTGACGCACTACATCGCACTGTCTTTTACAATAAATACGCTTCATACCGCTTTGACCGCAAGATATTGCGCAATAAGGCTATACAATTTTTCCGATTGTCTCCAATGTCTCATATCATCTGCTGGAGAAGAGGAGACAATACAATACATTCCGGCTGAGACGCCTGAGACGCATGAGACGCCGCTGCTCCGTAAGAGGTGCTGAGTTGCAGGTTAGTCCACGCTTTTATGAGGGGTTCTTGTTACTTTATTTATTTATAGGCAAGGCCACCTAGCGCTCTACGTGCTCTTTATTTTTCACCGCACCATTCTGGTGGGACTTATTTATACGGTTCTATCAGTCCCTTCAATATGTTTTTTTTTAACTTTAATTTTGAGAACCAATTTTTTAGATCAATACTGCCATTGTTATAGTTAATAGTATTATAAGTTCTTCTTCCATTCCATGTTTGGTAACTAGTCTTCTAGTAGACTATTACTGCCATCGTCAAGTGAGTATCGATATTACAAATTTTTCTTGATATAATATCCATTGTGGCCATGTTGTTAAAACTTTCCATGGAGTTTTTATGGCATCTCAGAATTCATGGTCCGTGATATTATTTTCAATTCACTTCACTTATGCACAATAAACAAACTATATTATATAAAACACCGCCAATTTTACACAATATAGAGTCAAGTAACACAAGATTATGAATAAAATATAAAATACACTACATGACAAACCAAAATCCCGCCAAAAACTCCTAATATGTGCGTCCAATGCTTAAAATTTAAAAGTTGAAACATTTTCACTTGGAAATAAAACGTGAGACTGGCAAATACTCATTTCATACGCAAATATTAATGTTACCGTTCCAATAATAAAATTACGCTAAATAATAAATTGAATAAGATAGAAAAGTGTAAATATTATGATGCCAAGAACATAAGTAATTTTTCTATTCTATTCTAATAAAATTAATATTGATGTAGATTTACAGCTGTTATAAACATTTATGAATGCTTCAAGTTTTTGATTTCTGAACGTATCACAAAATAGATGAGAGTGAAGTTCATAGATAGTGAAGTTGGTTACGATTTACTATCATTCGCGGACAGTGTTTTCGCAATATTAAATTATAGAATTTAAATAATAAAAAAATAATGTTATCTAGCCTCAGAACTGGTGTTCAGGGTTTGGTGGGTTTTTTGTTATTATAACTAAAATATCAAGTAAATAGTTGTTGTTGGTATTATATAATGAGTATTTGACATTTTATAATTTGCCCATACGATTATAAGTGAAATTGTGGTATTACAGTGGCGTGTGTCCTCTAGAAGCCTGCAGACTACCTCAGCCCTCCAGCATGACAGTCTCTTCGTCCACCGAGATAGCCCTGAAGACAACCCTAGCATCCCGTTCGAATTTACAGCGGCTAATCAAAAAGTATCCCAACCTTCATTTGTTTTTATCTAGTTCTAAGATCCCTGTTCTATTGCAAATGTCTTTAGTTGTCACGTATTGTAACGTAATACATCTTATTTAGAAAAAATATAAACATTGGTATAATCATAATAATTTTAAACAGAAATTAAAATTCAATATGATGTAGGTTCATAGTCTTTTCTGTGTATGAAGTAATGGTACTTACGTATTAACACCACCGCAGTATATTTTGTATTATAATCTTATTCAACACTTTTACAGAGCCTAAATATTTAATCATTACTATTTCAGCGAGTTGAAGCCCTCTTGGCAATATACCCTGAAGGTCACAAACGTGGAGCAATGATCCCATTACTGGACTTGGCCCAGAGACAGAATGGTGGATGGTTACCAATCTCAGCTATGCACAAAGTAGCTGAAGTATTAAACCTACCGAGAATGAGAGTATATGAGGTCGCGACATTCTATACTATGTTTATTAGGTGAGAATTTTTTAATACCCTTACTTAGATTGCGACTTTACTAAAATGTCTCCAAGCTTAAATAATGATAGAACCTATACAAGGTTTATTTGCACAGGTATCACCACAATATCTATTCTTGCTGCTAATTACTGTCTGTATGGTTGTGGTTGGAAGAATGTACGGGCTCATAAGCTATTCAAACTTAATACTCAGGAACAGTAACCTTTTAATGGTCCAAGAACTAGGTTTCTTTTAATTTACTTGGATCATGTGTGCTATATGCCTAGTCGTTACAATACTACCCATGCTCCCCTGATGTTTGTGGTGTTACATGCAGGATTTCTTTCTACATAACAAAGAAAAACAAAGGTGTGTTATATGCCTCTTTGCTGCTTTATAATTAACCGACTTCAAAAAAAGGAGGAGGTTATCATTTAAAAAGCGACTGCAATAATGATGTTAAATTATTTACTGTGGTGATCAATGAAGATCTCTTGTTGATCTCTTGTTATGTATGATTACCATGCAAGCTTTAAAATGTGTTTGTAAAATCTCTATATAGCTATATCTATAGTAACTGATACCAAAGTGTTAATTTATTTACCAGATACATATAATAAGTTAAAATGTGTAAAATGTGTTTGTTTTTGTCCGCTATATTATCCAGATTTATATGCATGCACATCTATGCTTAATAAACACAATCATACAAACTTGTATGAGTTTATTAACTTAAATAGTATGGTATTAGAGAGAAAATCTGTGTTTATGGACTCGGCTTCAGATTAATTCGGACTATAATTAAACATGTCTACGTCAATGTAGTTACAACAGGGGATAGTCTGTGATAGTATTATGAGTGACACATGTTAAAAAAAAAGTTTGCGTCTATAAATTTAAATTCTGGTCTTAAGGCCGAGATAAATTTGAATGCCCTCTATAGATTTCACCCTTAGTGATTTATCTGTATGGTATGTCAGACAATATTTAGAATGTCAGGAAATAGATATTTATAAAAAAGTTTATATTGCCTTAACAATATACTTTTGTTGTTTTCAAGGAGACCAATAGGAAAGTACCATGTACAAGTTTGCACAACAACTCCATGCTGGCTTCGTGGATCTGATGCTGTTCTGAAAGCTATCAAGGATGCGACCGGTTGTGAAGTTGGTGGGAATAGCCCTTGTGGCAAATTCTCTCTTTCTGAGGTATACAGCATGAATGGTTAAAGAGTTGAAATATTCTCAGGGATTACAGAGTAGTTGTGTCTGGTTCTAAATCAATTAAGGAAATGGGTGCTTAATATTTGACCTAATTATCTCGAGAAACGCAAAATTCGATACCTTTTAAAAGTTTTAGAACAAACTTTAACTAAGGTTCTCTCTGTTGTTTATTAGTATTTGTATTGATATTATTATTTTATATGTGACCATGAACTACCACACGATTGAACAGTGTCACCCTTTAAATATTTACCTGGTATTATTTTACATTTTAGTAAGTGTTTTGTTTTCCTTTGAAATACAATTGAGATATGATTAATTAACAGATACTATGTTTAAATTGAAGAATTAGCTTAGTAATTTTTACTTTTCTATTGTAATTCACAAAAAAGGCATAATTTTGTAGTACTTTATAATCAACGAAAGGCAGTTCAAAGTAAACCAAAAATTAAAAGTCTAAAATGAAATAAAAATTGTTTGTAGCCCCTAACTTTAACAGAGTATGTGTAACTTGTTTTTGGTTTCTTTTTGCCTTCTATTCAAGAACAGAATTAATCAAATCTATACTAATATTATAAAGAGGTAGAGTTTGTAAGTTTGTGACGTTGTAAGGAGTAATCTCAGGACCTACTGGTCCGATTTGGAAAATTCTTATATTATTTATATATATATTATATTAAGTGTTATATAGCTCATTTATCAGGGAAGGTTATAGGCTATATATCATCACGCTAAGACACATAGGAGCGGAGCAGCAATGAAGAATGTTGCAAAATCGGGGTATTTTTTTCCTTTTCAGAGCTTCCGCTGCGTTTTAGCGCAAAATAACCATTCCACGCTTATGTATTACCGCCCAACGAAGTGGGCACGGGTCGGCTAATATATTATAAAGACATAGTATTGGATACACTTTTTTCCTGATTTTCAATAATATAAAACTCGGTAATGGAAAAAGATAACTGATGTGCTCCTTTTCTTGGAAGGCAGATTTTGATCCGAGGTTAAAATTTGTCAATGTAGAATTAATTATACAGTTTTTTTTTTCACATACAACATTATTATCCTATTATATTTTATCCTTCATTTTAATTATTCGTATTTTAAAAAAAAACTGATTACCTTGTATACTCATAATATAATTTAAAAATTTAATAACATTAATTTCATAATGGTCCAATGGTTTGACCTGTGGAATATCAAATCCATGTCCGCAGGTTCAATGCTGATAAGTACTAATAAATTTTCTAATATTTGTGTACATTCGGTAATTTAAATTTGGTAACACTATCGGGTGATGTTGTAGAAAAATGTTATGAGAGTACTCCAGTCAGGGAGATGTTCTTGTAAGACCACTGCATGTGGAAATACTTAAAACTGTATTTCTTGGACTTTTAAATCACCAATAACTCGTGGTTAGAGGTGGTGATTATGAACATGCCTTCCACCGGGAAGAAATCTGTGGCCCTGTAGTGGGTCTTTTACTTTTTTGTAATAATTTTGTAAAGTAGTCTTTGATGAATTATTTCTATTTGTATTTTTATTTCAGGTTGAATGTCTCGGAGCCTGTGTGAATGCTCCGATGGTTCAAGTCAATGATGACTATTATGTAAGTAGAGGTTGTAATTAAGGTAATTTTTATGCTATAGGTTGGTTATGTAAAACTGGCATGTTCACATTACTTGCACTACCGCATTTCTGGGATAAAGCTAGTTGCAAAGGTAATTTTATTTTTAATTATAATAATATCTAGGGACTGGGATTATAATATTTATAATAGGAAGGATAATAGTAATTCTTTGTTCAAGTTGTATAAATTAATTAGTTAGATAATAAATTATCTAAATTAATATACTTTATTAGCATAAAACAGAAAAATGATGGGTTATATATTTATATTAATTTATTTTAGTATTATATTTACTACCTTGTTTTAAAAAAAGCTTGCTAATCACAATTGTTAATCGCCTTTTTGTTCTATTTTAGGCAACTGGTGGTGATTTCAGTCTGTTTAAACCTCAAATCGATTCTGCTTTTGATTTACTTCATTGCATTTGATAAAATTTAACATGACACTGGTAGAGTCATGGAATATTTTCTAGAGTAGCCATAGATTAAAAAAGTAACAAATAAGGCTTCTTGCACACTTAGTCAATCTAAGTAGAATGGTAGCTATGCTATGGGTATATGGCTATGGGTATGATAAAAACCCATCATTACCTGTAAAATAATTTGTAGTATGAGATAAGTCGTTCTGAAGATTATCTACACCTCCATATATTAATAAAGATATAGATATATAAAATATGGTTTACTGAAAATAATCGGAGCGAGGGGGAAATGTAAATGGGCCTCCGGCTCTCTCTGACCGAACGAAATGCAACAGATCCATTCATGCTGAAACCAGTATTAGCTTCAGCTACCACCAACTAAACTACTTTTATAGAAGTAAATCAAGCTGATTATAATATGTTCTTTGTTATTTAGCACATTAAATAAGGTATATATATTTCTATAAAACTTGTTAAAAGAACTCGCTTCCTATTCATCATAAAGGATTTTTGATTTGTTTAAAATGTATATTTGGTTTATTTTAAATTTGACTGTTCATTTTATTGTAGGAGGATCTGACTGTAGACGACACAAAAGAGATTATTGAGAAACTAAAGAAAGATGAAAAGCCTAAGCCAGGACCGAGGTAAGCATTTTTCACACATACATAAAAGTATGGTTAGCACCAAAACGGAATCATTTTCTAAATACCACATCAGATTTAAAATGGCATTAAAATTTGATAGTAATTTGTTTGTATTTTTAATCGAAATTCTGATTCTTCTCCCGGGGGAATATATCTATCCAAAGGTTGCGTTGAAGAGATTGCGACAAGCAATAGAAACCCATCATTACCTGTAAAATAATTTGTAGAATAAGTCGTTCTGAAGATTATCTATACCTCCATATATATTAATAAAGATATAGATATATAAAATATGGTTTACCGACAATAATCGGAGCGAGGGGAAACGTAAATGGGCCTCCGGCTCTCACTGACGAACGAAATGCAACAGATCCATTCATGCTGAAACCAGTATTAGCTTCAGCTACCACCAACTAAACTACTTTTATAGAAGTAAATCAAGCTGATTATAATATGTTCTTTGTTATTTAGCACATTAAATAAGGTATATATATTTCTATAAAACTTGTTAAAAGAACTCGCTTCCTATTCATCATAAAGGATTTTTGATTTGTTTAAAATGTATATTTGGTTTATTTTAAATTTGACTGTTCATTTTATTGTAGGAGGATCTGACTGTAGACGACACAAAAGAGATTATTGAGAAACTAAAGAAAGATGAAAAGCCTAAGCCAGGACCGAGGTAAGCATTTTTCACACATACATAAAAGTATGGTTAGCACCAAAACGGAATCATTTTCTAAATACCACATAAGATTTAAAATGGCATTAAAATTTGATAGTAATTTGTTTCTAATTTATTCAAAATTCTAATTCTTCTCTCGGGGAATATACGAATCCAAAGATTGCCTTGAAGAGATTGCGACAAGCGATAAGGCCACCCTTTATAATATCTACAGTCTTCAATGTTAAACAATAAGTACATATAATAGTAAATGCATATCATATGTTATATTGATGGCATTGTGTATGTCATCGTTTAGTTAATACATATGCATAAGTGAAGTGGGTTATAAATAACTAGTTGCACATCCCGGCTTTGTATGGGTGTACTAATGTAGAAAATGGGACCAAATCTTTGCTTTAAGGTACTATTATAGTACTAGCCTAGTACATCATCATCTTCTTACCCTTATCCCACTTAAGTAGGGTCGGCACAACATGTTTTCCTTTTCCACGCTCGCCTATCAGATGTCATCTCAGTCATCACACCTTTTACACACATATCATTTTTCACACAATCCATCCATCCTTTTTTCGGTCTTCCTCTACTCTTATATCCATCGACCGTCATACTCAAAGCTTTTCTAGTTACATGGTCTTTATCTCTCCTCATAACTCCTCCTCATTGTACTAGCCTAGTACAATCATGTAATTAAATGACATGGCAGGTGAACATCAATCTGTCAATTCTATCAATATTTTTAAATACCTTTCTATTATTTTCTGTCTCGCTCACTATTTATATTAAAATTTCAAATATTGTCTTTATAAAACAAAAGAGAATTAGCCAAATAATTATGGCCGTTATGAAGTGATGCGCTTAAAAAGATTCGTAATTTATTATTTTTATGTATTTTATTTTATTTATTTACAAGGCATACATTACTGATAATTAGTAATTAGGTTGTAGCGCGCTGGTCACTTAAAACGTCACTGGCCTTTTGAAAACGAATGACATATTCGATGACACATATATATATTCTTCCTCGACAGACAAGTCATTATTAAAAGTTTCGGTTGCAAAGTTAGTGTTTGATTTTATAATCATATTACATCGGACACGCCCCAAAAATCTTTATAAATTACAATTTATAATTTATTTTTTGTCTGCTATATTATCCACAATTATATGCACATCTAAGATTAATAAATATAATCATACAATCCTATACGAGTATGTGAACTTAATTATATGATATTAAGGAGAAGACCTGTGTTAATGGACTATGTGACGAAATTTATTCAAACTATGATGAAAAATGTCTATGTCGATATCGGCACAGCAGGAGTTGCAGTCGGTAACAGTAATAGTATTAAATTGATATAGATGCATAATCAGAACAAATTCTATGAATTGTCACTAAAACTCCTTTGCATAGGTTTTACTCAAGTGCCACCATCTTGTTAGTCATGTTTGAAGTTATTAGGCATAGTATCTAAATAGCTTAAAAGACGTGTATCCAGTAATACTAATAATTAAAAATGTTAACGTCAGATTCAAGTTTTTGGCGGGATTTTAGTCTGTCATATCGTGAATTTTATATTTTACTAGCTGTTTAACAGCCCGCGGCTCCGCACGCGTTTTTTTTAAACGTATTAAAGAAATGCAAAATTGTAAGTAGGTGTGTACATGACAGAAATACTTTTTCACATTACAGAAATACTTTTTCAAAAATATTTGTAACTACGACACGCACGCCATCTACTGTAATATGTAATGCGTAGATTAGATATGTGAATACTAATAGTATATCGAATGGGATGGGATTTATCATCAGCAACATACCTGGAACTTTAACCTACTATATACCACCCTCAGCTCAATAACACTATATAAAAAAGTAATGAAAATGTTAAGCTATACATTATCGAACAATATGTGTTAAATCTTTTGTTATATAGATATATTATGCCCATATTGTCGATATAATTGTGTTATTTTTATATGTTGCTATAATCACTGAGTTATATAGACGCAAACGCAGTAAATAAAACAAAATGGTCGGCCAAATTGACCAAAAAGATAATATAATTCAAATTACATACAAATATATGACTTTCAATTAGGTATATTTATTCTTGGAGTCCAGTACAGCGCACATCTCACGCGTTGGTTTACAGTACACAACATATTTTTTATTAATTTCACACGGCTCAATTCATTACTACGAAGTCTTGGCTAACAGAATAAAATAGAAGTAACTTATTACTTCTTAAATTGAGTTATCTGCCAGTGAAAATCCCGTGAAAATTAGTTAGGCATTGCGGATATTCCACTGCAGAGGAAAATATATTTTACCCCCTAGTGACACAGTAAATTATATTGATATAGAGTAATAAATTATAACAAACACGCACAAAGTCGCGAGTGTTTACTAGTATAATATTTATATAAAAAAGTTTTAGAACCTATGGTTCTTTGTTTACATTTTGTCTCACGTTAAAATGAATGGACTATAGGTACCTTTTCTTCGTCCTTACAGTGCATAAAAAGAGAAATAAAAAAAAACATGTGAAGGTGATGGTGAAGAAGTTCTCTGCTAATCATATACTTTATTTTTATTTTAGAAGCGGTAGATTCGCTGCTGA
>MU160439.1:14657-54889 GCA_015888305.1 Antheraea pernyi | reverse complement strand
AACCTCTAGGCGGATTAACATCTCTTACTGAGGAACCCACGGGACCAGGTTATGGTTTACAAGACGGATTGAAAGCTTAACCAAGTGTTTTTGTTAATATTATTGCATAGGAAATATTTAAATAAATCATGTTAGAACAGTTCGATTGTCTTATTTGCCTGTATACCTATTAACACATAGTTTTTTTTAGTTTATAGTTTATCAGTTTCAACGTTTGAGTAGGGCGAGAAAGAAGAACATGGGCTGGATAGTAACTAAGCCGCATAATTACATATCTCGATAGAGAAAATATGAGGTCTGCTATCTACCAGTGAACACTCCACTATATACCACTCCTTTTTAAATTTCCTCTTAATTAACTTAAATTAATGGTGGCATATTATGTAATAAAATTTGGTTATTGTGCACAAATATTGGAAAATAATCACAAAAACTCCCTGGACAGTTGTAACAAGTTCAAACAACCAACTTGTGTGAATATTGAAATTATTAAAAGAAATTCCAGAATTGACATTATGAAAGGACGTCTGACTTGGGCTGTATGGTCTAGGTACCTTTTCTTCGTCCTTACAGTGCATAAAAAAGAAATAAAAAAAAACATGGGAAAGTGAAGGTGATGGTGAAGAAGTTATCTGCTAATCATATACTTTATTTTTATTTTAGAAGCGGTAGATTCGCTGCTCAACCTCTAGGCGGATTAACATCTCTTACAGAGGAACCCACGGGACCAGGTTATGGTTTACAAGACGGATTGAAAGCTTAACCAAGTGTTTTTGTTAATATTATTGCATAGGAAATATTTAAATAAATCACGTTAGAACAGTTCGATTGTCTTATTTGCCTGTATACCTATTAACAAATAAAGTTTTTTTTAGTTTATCAGTTTCAATGTTTGAGTGGGGCGAGAAAGAATAACATGGACTGGATAGTAACTAAGCCGCATAATTACATATCTCGATAGAGAAAATGATAGCAGAAATGGCTTATAATCGTGTAGGCTCCTATACTGACTCCAGGTCAGAGAGTGATAGTAAAACTCTGAGTGTGTAAAATAGACTATGTATAATTTAAATTCATTTTATGTAATCGTATGGCTAAATATAGGTATTCACCTTCTATTATCGTCAATTGATTGGTTAACTCTATTTGTCACTGCGAGATTCAATATATTTGCAACAGTACAGCGCCGAAAAATGTGTTACTCTTTAGCACCACCTGGGGAGCACGTGTAGGGGAATGTGAGGTGCATTTACTGCGTATATGGTATTATCTGTTCCCGCGACTACGTCCTCGTGGAATAGTTACTTTGGGCTAAATATAACATGCAGCGAAAGCTCTCAATATGAAAAAAAAAATAGATTTTGAAACATTCTTCATTTGTGCTCCGCTCCTATTGGCCTTAGCGTGGTGATATATTCCGCGATAAATGAGTTTTCTAACACTGAAAGAATTTTTCATATCGGACCAGTAGTTCCTGAGATTAGCGCATTCAACCAAACAAACAAACCCTCCAGCTTTATTATAACATTAGTATAGATAGTTACAAGAGATCTAACAATTGTTTGAATAACATATTGGATTTATAATGTAAACGTTTCAGTCAGTCTGCAAAAGAGGATGACGTAATCGAGCCAAGGATCGTCTCTAAAATATCAAATTCAGATATCATTTTTTTTTTTGCGAACTGACTACGCTATTGACCAAGCATGGTCTCAACAGCTTCACCGGACTACAAAAGAAAGCTAGCCGCCGCGACATTGAGGCACCCTTCAGATATTACAACCGCACCTGATATTAACCCTTTGTACTCAAAGTTGTTTTTTCATTCGTATTATGAGAAACTCGAAACCGCGATTGTCTGCTGTTATCGAGAGCATGTTAAATGATATGGTCTAAGCTGGTAAACACGCTAAACCTACACGCGGACTGGCTGACAAGTGCGTGCGTGTGCCGAAATACACCAACAGACACTTGACGAAAGATTTTCGACTCGAGAGTGGCAGTTAATCAGGCGAACTTAGAGAAAGTTCTACCTCCTTGCTATGGTTTTATCACGATGTCCTCGTTCACCGAAAGTTCCGAAATAGCTGCTAGGATTCGAACCTATGTCTCTCAACCCGATGTTCGAACACACTATCAACTAAGGCGCCACTATAGCATATGAGACTCTATCGTGGATATAAATCCTTCTGGCTTTTGTTTGCATGATCACCACCGGTTTGAAGTTCAATCCCTTGGATTCATGGACTGTCAGGACGCGCGATCCTTCCCTGCCCCGTAACTCTTGTTTATCAGGGTTTTTTTTCTCTCGTATGTGTGTTCCAGGAAGATTAGAGGATTACGGTTTGGATCTTCTACTACCAATTTACCCAGTAATTGTATATCCGAGTATTTATATAAACTAACTTGAAAAAATATTGTTTTTGTTTGTGAACTACACGCGGTAGAAGTGAAACTTATTATTCTCATTAATTTTTAAAATAATCAGATGCGTTCACTATGGACGTGGTAAACCTTAGTTTCTGGCATTATTTTATAATAGGTATATTACCAATGTTAATAATACACAACACAGAATATTTTTTATAGATGTGCGATACTCACTACGATACAACGGAAAATAACGTGTGCTGTAGATTTAAACGTTTCTCTCATTTTTGTATATATTTCTAGTACAGTAAGTACTACATCATTCTCTCACAACCTAAAACCTATAATGCATTTATAGCTATCTAATTTTCGTTACACACTTTCGTTTCATAAAATCCAATGAACACCGTCCCAAAACAAGTTTCACTTCAATTATAGTCCTATATATCAAGTCATATTTTTTATGATAATTTTAAAGATTTCAATCTTTTTAAGATATAAGACACAAAATATTAATTAGCTTCACCGAAGTTCGTGGCATTGGAGATAAACCACACAATATTCGTTTATCTTGTCTAGAGTGCGATAATAAGTACATTGTGCTTGTTGCGTACTATTGCGATAAGAAAATACCACACGATGAAGCCACATCCAGTATTGATTTTGTATTTATTCCGTTAGTATTGCTTTGATTATGACATAAGCAACTAATTTACGTACGTATTATCACAATAATTAATAAGTGAAAGAAAATTCAGTGATAAAAAAACCATTGTACGTGATAAAAGAGTTCGACATAAAAACCTTCTTGTTAAATTGAGTGTTAAAAAAATTAAATTGTCAAAATGGTGTTTTTCAGATGTTCCGTAGAAATTTCGGAAATGGTTTTTCTAATAAAAGATATACGAAAATTGACACGAAGTTACAAATATGGGATAATAATACGAGTGAATATGGAATTGTAAGTAATTATTTATTTGTACCATAGATTTTTATCATAATGCTTAGTTTAATTACTTGCAGCTAGTAAAATACTTTATGTAATACTGCATTACTCACAATACGTGAAATCAAATAATAACAAACTACCACTTGCAAGTAGGTAATTTGTCGACAATTGACGTCAATAATATGAGTCTTTGTTAGTCTGCTGGTAATTGTTTAATCCAGGCAAATACGAAATGTAATATATAATATCATATACTCGTACAAATATTTATTTTGTCGTTCCATGACTTTGCTTAATTTTGTCATTAATTTCGGATACGTAAATAAAATCATTCAAAATAAAACGGGGAAGTGTTATCCTCAAATATATAGGTTAGTTAGTAGCCAGGCGTATAGTGGACGTTATTTTGTACTTCCGTCTTTCCGATGGTGGAAGTGCAAAGTAACGTCCAATATAATATTCACCTACGTCAATCAACACAGTGTCCGAATACAATATTCATTGGGTCCTCATCACTTTAAATTGGTTTATTATAAAAAGGTTTGAGAATCATGTTGTTTAACCGAAAACTAGATATATGATAATATACATAATCGTTTATATATATTATGTATATTTATACAAAACGTAATCTACAATTTTCATTAGTCTTTTTAACGTGCTCATAGTAAGAGAATATGGCAGGAACAAAAGTAAGTTATTTTGAAATTGGTGCTGTTTTCTGTTACTAGATTGAATTCATTATTTTATTTGATATGTTTCTTTATTTATTCTACAGTTTTACACCTATCGAGTCTATTATTAAATATTCTACGTGAACTATGGAATCACTAAATATTATAAAACAAAGTCCTATGTCACGTCTGTCTGTCTGTTCGTGATAAACTCGAAAACTACTGAACGGATTTTTACGCGGTTTTCGCCGGTAGATAAAGTGATTCATAAGGAAGGTTTAAGTATATCATTTGTTAAGTTTTTTTTATTATCAAAGCGGGAGAACATCCGTCGGGCTCACTAGTTTCTTATAATTTAATTATTAATGTCGAAGTTAGCTCATATTTCGCATTATTCATTTATAATTACATTCTTTTTTTATAATTTTATTCTTTAAGATAATACACATACAATTTAAATATTTTAATTATAATTTAAATAGAATTTGATGTACATAGTAATTATAAAAAAAAATAGTTATCTCTACGTCATATTTCTTTAATTACTTGCTCTTAAGTGCTCAGAGTCCACGTCCGTGTAGCCGGATGTAAATTTAATATTAATAATAAGTTAACAAAATTTTTAAAACGCTAATAATAGTGTTTTATAATGTCAGCGATTAGGACTAGAAACCGTTCCGAGCATTTTAAAGCATGTCGGTCCTCCAGTATCCAAGAGAAAGGAAAACGACGATTATAAATTTTTAATCGTATATTCCAATTTTAACTATTTGTTACCTAATCAATGGATTCCAACAAAGTGTATATCTCTCGAATACTTTATCATTAACGATGTCGCTATCTAAATTCATCAACGCATCTTATTCTTATCTCACCAGCCCATCGCGGAATCGGGCATTCGCCAGATATGTCCATAGGACCTACCCGGGCCTACCTAATATTCTTTTCTATTGCTCAATCGATTTATATAAGGGATTTTGTTAGATTCCGCCCAACCGTTTTAGAGTGATTAAAAGGCCAATATTTAAAGTACACTTACATAAATTAATATTTAAATGTATTTTGTGACCTTCTAATTGGCGTCTTTGTATAATTTTATGACAGTCATTTTTTTTTTTTATGTTATAGGTGGAAACGAATAGGTGGGTCACCTGCTGTTAAGTGATCACCACCATCCATACACACTAACAACCCCAGAGGAGTCGCAAGTGCGTTGCCATCTTTCGGAGGGAAGGGTTAGGGGAGGGAAAGGGAGAGGGGAGGGGAGATGGGTCTCCGGCGCTCTCACTGACCGAACGAAACGCAACAATGCAAGCACTGTTACTTCACGTCAGTTTTCTAATGAGAGGGTGGTACTACCCCGGGCGAGCCGACCCATTCATGCTGAAACCAATAATAGTTTCAGCGTAGCTCTACCACCATTAAAAACTATTTATTTTCCGCTTTTTAGTGCCCTATGGGTTTTTGATTGATATTGAAGTCGGTTAATACTTTTTTTTGAAAATTTACTTTATATGTAATCGTATGGCTAAACAGAAGTATCCACCTTCTATTATCGTTAAATGATTGGTTAACTCTATTTGTCACTGCGAGATTCGATATATTTGCAACAGTGCAGCGCCCAAAAATGTGTTACTCTTTAGCACTACCTGGGGAGCACGTGTAGGGGAATGTGAGGTGCATTTACTGCGTATATGGTATTATCTGTTCCCGCGACTACGTCCTCGTGGAATAGTTACTTTGGGCTAAAGATAACATGCAGCGAAAGCTATCAATATGAAAAAAAATAGATTATGAAACATTCTTCATTCGTGCTCCGCTACTACTTGCCTTAGCGTGGTGATATATTCCGCGATAAATGAGTTTTCTAACACTGAAATAATTTTTCATATCGGACCAGTAGTTCCTGAGATTAGCGCATTCAACCAAACAAACAAACCCTCCAGCTTTATTATAACAGTATAGATAGTTGCAAGAGATCTGACAATTGTTTGAATAACATATTGGATTTATAATGTAAACGTTTCAGTCAGTCTGCAAAAGAGGATGACGTAATCGAGTCAAGAGCTACAATCTTCTCTAAAATACCAAATTCAGATATCATTTTTTTTTTCGAACTGACTACGCTATTGACCAAGCAAGGTCTTAACAGCTTCACCGGACTACAAAAGAAAGCTAGCCGCCGCGACATTGAGGCACCCTTCAGATATTACAACCGCACCTGATATTAACCCTTTGTACTCAAAGTTCTTTTTTTATTCGTATTATGAGAAACTCGAAACCGCGATTGTCTGCTGTTATCGAGAGCATGTTAAATGATATGGTCTATGCTGGTCAACACGCTAAACCTACACGCGGACTGGCTGACAAGTGCGTCCGTGTGCCGGAATACACCAACAGACACTTGGCGGAAGATTTTCAACTCGAGAGTGGCAGTTAATCAGAATTTGGAGAAAGTTCACCGAAAGTTCCGAAACAGCTGCTAGGATTCGAACCTATGTCTCTCAACCCGGTGTTCGAACACGCTATCAACTAATTAGTTAAGCCATCATCGCTTCGAAATTTTCGAATATACCTATTGATTGTCAAAACGTTAGTTTTAGTTTTACGACCGATTTATTCAATTGGCCTTTTTGGAGCCTTGTTCCTTGCAAGGAAGTTTGGAAGAGTTTGATAAAATTTTAAATTAAATTTAATAAACAATCATTAAGTACAGTTTTTTTTTCTTTTAAATATATATTCTGTAGACTCTTGGTCCGCACCTTTTTATTTACTTTCGTTTAAATTATTAGATATATACGTCAAAAATCGTTGTATATGTGAGCAACTATTGTGATTTTTATTTATCGATATTATTATTTTTACTTAACTACGTAACCAAGCAAGGTCCTATAGATGAACTTACTAACCGCGTTCTCAATCACGTCGGTATAGACACAAGTGTTGGTGTGTCTGGGTATTGCCACTATAGCATATGGGACTCTATCGTGGATATAAATCCTTCTGGCTTTTGTTTGCAAAATCACCACCGGTTTGAAGTTCAATCCCTTGGATTCATGGACTGTCAGAACGCGCGATCCTTCCCTGCCCCGTAACCCTTATTTATCAGGGTTTTTTCTCTCTCGTAAGTGTGTACCAGGAAGATTAGAGGATTACGGTTTGGATCTTCTATTACCAATTTACCCAGTAGTTGTATATTCGAGTATTTATATAAAGTTAAACTAGAAAAATATTGTTTGCTTTTGTTTGTGAATTACACGCGGAAGAAGTGAAACTTATTATTCTCATTAATTTTTAAAAGAATCAGATGCGTTCTCTATGGACGTGGTAAACCTTAGTTTCTGGCATTATTTTATAATAGGTATATTACCAATGTTAATAATACACAACACAGAATATTTTTTATAGATGTGCGATAGTCACTACGATGCAACGGAAAATAACATGTGCTGTAGATTTAAACGTTTCTCTGATTTTTGTATATATTTCTAGTACAGTAAGTCCTACATCATTCTCTCACAACCTAAAACCTATAATGCATTTATAGCTATCTCTTTTTCGTTACACATTTTCGTTTCATAAAATCCAATTAATACCGTCCCAAAACAAGTTTCACTTTTCAATTATAGTCCTATATATCAAGTCATATTTTTTTATGATAATTTTAAAGATTTCAATCTTTTTAAGATATAAGACACAAAATATTAATTAGCTTCACCGAAGTTCGTGGCATTGGTGATAAACCACACAATATTCGTTTATCTTGTCTAGAGTGCGATAATAAGTACATTGTGCTTGTTGCGTACTATTGCGATAAGAAAATACCACACGATGAAGCCACATCCAGTATTGATTTTGTATTTATTCCGTTAGTATTGCTTTGATTATGACATAAGCAACTAATTTACGTACGTATTATCACAATAATTAATAAGTGAAAGAAAATTCAGTGATAAAAAAAACCATTGTACGTGATAAAAGAGTTCGACATAAAAACCTTCTTGTTAAATTGAGTGTTAAAAAAATTAAATTGTCAAAATGGTGTTTTTCAGATGTTCCGTAGAAATTTCGGAAATGGTTTTTCTAATAAAAGATATACGAAAATTGACACGAAGTTACAAATATGGGATAATAATACGAGTGAATATGGAATTGTAAGTAATTATTTATTTGTACCATAGATTTTTATCATAATGCTTAGTTTAATTACTTGCAGCTAGTAAAATACTTTATGTAATACTGCATTACTCACAATACGTGAAATCAAATAATAACAAACTACCACTTGCAAGTAGGTAATTTGTCGACAATTGACGTCAATAATATGAGTCTTTGTTAGTCTGCTGGTAATTGTTTAATCCAGGCAAATACGAAATGTAATATATAATATCATATACTCGTACAAATATTTATTTTGTCGTTCCATGACTTTGCTTAATTTTGTCATTAATTTCGGATACGTAAATAAAATCATTCAAAATAAAACGGGGAAGTGTTATCCTCAAATATATAGGTTAGTTAGTAGCCAGGCGTGCCCTACTATAATGCTGAGGTTTCATAACTGTTTGTTTTTATCAAAATCTCGAACCTTACGAACCTTTTTTGGTTCCCATACCCCTTAATAAAACTTTTCATTTAGGAGTACCTCTTCCCTGATGTCAATCTTCACTTTTGGTTTCGTTTGGTTTTGCATTATAAGTAGACTTTTTGTTATATTGATCTACATAGCCAAATGGTACCGTAAATGTATGTTTATCCTCTAATTACGTACTAAGTAACCAACCAAAATTGTGCTCGCGCCTTGTCGCATTATAATAGTTATTATATTAAATAAACGTACTAACACTAATTTTCTGTGCATCTGCTACTGAGTTAAGGTTTTAGGTTTGTAAGTTATAGGTTATGTCATATTAAAGTCTGTGGTTATCTGTAATGTTAACCATAGATGTGAAAGTAAAGAAAGTACCACAGTTGTCATAAATGTCAGTTTTCGAATGTCATATGTCAGTAGTTTGCCTACCGTCGGTGATTTGTGTCGTGTTGTTTGCGAATAAAATGTCCATCGAGGCCTAGATTTCTAGGCATCGTTTGTACAATGAAAAGTAGCCCGACACGTAAATATGATAATTTTTCTAACGACCATCACGGGAAAGAAGCGGATAAGTACTCTTTGAACAGTCAAGACACCGCCAGTCTGGTAAGTTCTTGTCAGATTTATTGATTTTGTTTGTTGTAACTCGTACTCGTATAAGACGTTATTGATTTGTCCGTTATTAATGTTTAGTGTTAGTCATTGTATTTGTGGTGCGTTATCCGTGGCAAATTGAATTATTAACGTGTAGATTTTCTATCAGCATTCAACATGCAGGACCGCTTTTGTCTTTAAACTGTTTTGTTTGATATACTCGCGTGAACGACCTAGATCTTTGTAAATAAGTCGATTAATAGATTAGAAATTGTTAGGGAAAAAATGTATCAATGAAATCTTTCCAGATACAATGCTTGAGACAAGCATTTCTGAAGTAATTGCCACCTTCACTTTCACCGTGATATGTTCGTACTTTTAGAGAAAGGGTTAATTTTATAAGTTTGTTTATGCACCATATATTTTTATAACGTAATTATAATTTATTAACTTACACTCAATGAACTCTTATAAAATGTACTTGCAAGTCTTTGTTTTAACAAAATAATGTAGGCTAAAAATGTTGCATAGATTCAAGGCTAAATAGGTGGAATATATTATCTATGAAATAGAACAATAACATTTCTCAAATTTTCTCAAACTCTTTGGAATATGATTTTGTTCAATAAATTTTATTATGAAAACTATTTCAAACAATCATACCATATTTCCTCCTCTTTCTTTTTTATTGTAACCATAGTTCCTTTGAAATATTCTGCAATGTTGGAATATCTTTAATAATAAAAAAAAATTATATGCACACATTATGGAAATAAATTAAAAGTTGCTAACAAATTGATGTCTTTATTTTCTTTTAATTAAAAAGAAAATTATAAAGTATTTTAGGATCATACAGGCTTCACATACTTATGAGCTCTACTATTTAGCTGAAAGGGTGCCAAATTGGAGCCATCCATCCATAACAAATTTTTGTAGTTCAGCATTTGAATGTTAAATTTGTGTACTATTTTAGCTATTTATTTACTGTTATACAAATTATCCTTAGTTTGCATTTTCATGCATTAATAATCAGTTTTGTATGAAATGAAGTCCTCATTCGGTTGTTATGATATAAAAATAGTCCACAAATTTTGCAAAACATGAGGTTTTTACTAAAATAATTATAATATTCGAAAACGTTATTGGTAGGAATATCTAAAAGTTAATTTCAAAGTCATTTAAACCCTTTCCAGGCTTACCTTTTTTCAAGATTATTTGCAGACATTTGTTCTATTGTGTAATATAGCTACTAGGCACCGATAAAACTGAGATTATTGGCTCCAAACAGGTTATTTAATACCTATATGATATACTCCATTGATTAATTTTATGCTTGGTTTAGAATTAATTATATGTGACATTCCTTGATCCTCAAATATTTCTTATTATTTCTAATTATATTTACACTATTTGCTATAGTTACACTTGTACTGTATGCATATGGTTTATAATAAATAGTAAATAAGTGAGAATCCAATGTGACTTTGTCCATTTTCTATAGTTTTAACTTTGAACTACTTAATTTTAATCAGGTTAAGTGAAGTAATAATATTGTAATAGCTAGTAGAGTTCCAAGTTGATTACAGGTGTAGCAAAATTAGCAGCATTAGATCAGGGTTGCATAGACCATGTCCAGTGGGCCTTTTGTGGCCCTTGGTTGATGTATGTTTGACCTGTTGTTGAATGGATGTTTGAATGGTGAAAAATAAAAACACCTATACTGTGCTATACGAGTTTGCACTTGAAACTAATCAAACGACATTTATAATTCATTATTCTTTTACAAATGTATGCGGTCTAACTTTCGCTTATAATCAGCATTCCAGCATTAGATCGATAAAGTAGCATTATGATTTTGTTGAGATCCTATGACTTAATAATATTTATAATAGCAGAAAATTTAAAACAATATTATATCACTTCTAAAGCTGTTACTAGCTTGCTATTAAACAACTTTTATAATTTCATTAGTTCTGGAGATTACCTCCTACAAATAACCTGTACACCTTTATACTAATATTAACCTGTGGACATAGTGTATAAAATTAGAAATGGTAGAAACCTCAAAATTTGATTGAAGGAGCGTGACTACCTTACTTATCTCTGCCATAAAGAAATTGAGCTTGCACTGCTGTGTTCTGTTTAGCAAAGCATGATGGTGTACAACATTCACTGGTACACATTAAGTATTCCAATATAGTCCTCAGGCTAACAACCTGTTACGACTGCCCTTAGGAGTCCTTACCCTTCTTAGTCTTGAAGTTTGTTATACATATCCATTTACAAACATGAAGTGTACTGCATTTCTGTTTGCTAGTTTATATCTTAAAAAAAAAAAAACTTAATTTAAAGGCACTACTATAATCAATAAAAAATTCAAAATAAAAACAGTAGTTTGATGAGTTATTTTCTACAAATATACAAACTCTACTTTTTTATAATAATGATATAGACTATGAAGTTCTTAATAAATATAAGAAATATTTATTATGTATACGCTAGATTACCAATTCCAATGCAAGGGTTTAACTCATTAACTTTATAGTTTTAAGTTGATATTATCACTGTCACTGCCAGTCACCCATATAGCAAACATTTTATACATTTTTGGCTTGTAAAGAACCATCATAATGTTCAAGGTCGTGATTATGTTAGTTTTAGGAAAGTATAATATTTATTTTATATTGTAAGGTATGCAAACAGAAGTGTATTCGACAAGACTTTAAGTGGTTACTAAAAATGTTCAGTAACCTGAGAATAGTGAATGATTTTGACAAGCAACTTTACTCTCAGGAGTGGTGATAATCTCTGCCAAATCGGTATATATCGGCATGGGCACTGCTGCTTTATGACAACAATAGGTATGCATTAGGCAAAAAATGTGGGAACCCTTAGTTTGTAAATAATATACTAAGATTTAGTTTAGATATGATTATAGTTTTGTTTTTCGACAAAAATGAAGAATTATGGTTTTGGCAGAATTATGTTTAACTAGTGGGCGCACAGTAGTCAACATTCGATCATAGTTTATTGATTTTTTAAAAGTTTGAACTTTATTGGGGATCTTTTGTCAATAATCTATAATCAAAGGTTTTCATAATGGCTACTCAGTTATTTACCACTTTTTTTAAATTATATAAATATTTAAAAAAACAATGTCTCAATGAAAATTGAAATTAATTATAAATTTGAAACAAAAAACAGGCATTTACATAAGGCGGTAAGGCTCTCCAATTCTAAGTAAATATAACTTTACGAAGATAAAGAATTTTATCGCAACTTAGGAAACAGTTCTCAATTAATTTTACAGGACATCATGGTATTTCTGGATGATATTGAATATTTTTTTGAAGATATTTTTAATGTAGAAGTATTTGGACTGATCTATATAAATAAAAATTATTTGCTATTATCTGCAACACTTTGAAGGGTATCACCTTTTTCAGTATCTTATTTTTTTTGTGCTCTTAATTGTTATGACCAAGTTTGTAACTAAGAAAATGTATTATAAATTTGAAACAAAAAACAGGCATTTACATAAGGCGGTAAGGCTCTCCAATTCTAAGTAAATATAACTTTACGAAAATAAAGAATTTTATCGCAACTTAGGACTTAGTTTTCAATTAATTTTACAGGACACCATGGTATTTCTGGATGATATTGAATATTTTTTTGAAGATATTTTTAATGTAGAAGTATTTGGATTGATCTGTATAAATAAAAATTAGTTGCTATTGTCTGCAACACTTTGAACTGCATCGCCTTTTTCAGTGTCTTATTTTTTTGTGCTTTTAATTGTTATGACCAAGTTTATAACTAAGAAAATGATTGAAAATCGTCTGAAAAAGTGAGACTCTAGTATTAAATAATCTCCATATAAGATAGGTAACTGAGTGTTTAAGACAGAAAGCAGGAGGCATACCATCAAACTGCTATTCTATTCAATGACATGGTTATACAGTAAAGTGAAGATCTCATTTTCCTTGTTAGTAAACCCATGTTAAGTCTGGGAAGGAAGCTAGTAATAAATAAATCTACCATATTGGTAAAAAAACTAGCTGTAAATAGCAAACATATTTGTATGTAGACATTTAACACTACAAAGTAATAAGTTTTATTTTATCCTATACTAAAACTATTTGGTTTCTGATTGTTAACAATAAAAAGGTGAAATAACGAGTTGTAGAGGACATTCCTCATTATGTATAGTTAAATGCATTTCTATAACAGATGCCACACGTCACGTGATTTTGTTTCTAGAATAGATATTACCTTTTGGTATACATTGATTATGATATTGTATTATTACTGTGACCTTTACTTTTAATAGTTGGACTGTTAGGTAAAATAAAAGTTGTTTTTTTATTATGTTTGGAATAATTATGATTACTTATGAATATTTGATAGGGTTTTATATGTTCTTCCTTTTTTTTGGGACTATGCATATCAATCATACCAACTATATAATATCAAATTATACTAAAGTGAAAACCTTTCGTACATCATTGAAACACGCTGATATGTAGTTTCTATCTGCAGTGTAGCTGCACTATCTATGACTCCATATGTCGAATATATTTGGATTTATAGTCAAGATGGTAGGGTTTTACAGCCTGACTGGGTCGCAACCACCATGTATATGGCGACAACGCCCGACATAGTGATTCGCTTCTGCGGGTCGTGTTTCGGGATCAGCCTGTGCATATCCAGCCTTTCGCAGGGCATGACAGCGGCGACCGGCGATGGATACTGTGTCACTCGGTGGTCGCTATTGTTTTTCAACTGTACTGTGCTTACCATCAGGCACAGTGCAGTCATTTTGCCGTGCTACAATTTAAAAAAAGATGGATTATACACATAATAAAGTAATTCAACAACACAATTTTTAACAATTTTTTGAAGAATTTCAAAATTATTTTGTGCGATCTGAATTTGGCCGTAAAATCCGGGCTTGCGCTTAATACTCACAAAATTTTAATACAAAACAAAGTTTCAATATAATTATTGGATTTTGAAGTTGGCATTTACTTATCCGTATGTGATCTCGATGTTATTTATACGTATGATATGATATTCACACCTAAATTTTTGTTCTGCGCTTTTCTATACCTACAGCTATCAAAAATATTGTCGTGAACTGTAGTCTCATGGGTTTTCCATCATCTATCTATAAAAGGTCAAAATCGTGTAGGGTTCGGGTGAATTTTATCGAGTCGAGTATAATTTATTGGGAGGGTGTATGAAATAAAAGCTTATTTTATTTGTTAACATGGTGAATGTATATTTCCATATATAGATAACATTTTTTATTACATAATACTCCTCGAATATTTATGCTGTACATGGGGTATAGTGCGTTAGACATACGAAATTTTCAAATAATCTTAATTATTTATAAATTATCAGAAATTTCTCACAGGGAAGCAATTTAACAAAAACAAAAAAGAAAACGCCACGTAAATGATGTCTCCCTGTGTAGTTGGTAATTAATTATTTTTGTTTCCAGAAAGTTCTTTAAAATAACGAATAAATGTTTTAATTTAGAGAGTTCCGTGAAGGGGGTTTGTACTAGGAACAGGCTATTTTCACTCCTCAGAATCGGATTTGTATGGAAAAGGCTCATCTAGTTTTAGTTATCAATCAACTTACTAGATGGCACTGTTATATTATTTTTTTGGCAAGTTTGATAGCAAAATATGGTGGACGACAATTAATTTTGACATTTCAAACTGACAACTTTCAAATATTTATTTTCATTCTCTTTGTTTACGTATCTGTTACGAGAGTGTGCTCCCTTAAATTTTCTTGCCTGCTACAAACAATTTTATCTATCTCCGGATCTACTTATAAACATTGACTCCTGCATATACATACTTGGATTTAGATTTGCCTTACGATTAATATATTCATTACAAAAACTTGTATACGATTTACGCAGTACCGCTGTATGCATACATATATAGTTGTAAATGTACATTTATAACCAACAGATATTAGTTCGAAAGTAGTATTATAGAGGCGCTGATTGGAAAGAACGAGTGCGACCTCTATTTATATAACGTACTCTGTGACTAGGAATTATTTATACGTAATCGTAAGTGACGGGACAGTCCATAATATAATAGCCGATTGAAATTATCATAAAACATTATTATGGCTTATATTCTAACGAAGAATAAAATATATATTTTTATGAGAGTTTTCATACTAGGAACGTGTTTGTATAACTTTTTTGTTTTACTCTATCATACAAAACTGTAGTAGATGCGTCCACGTTTCCGTGATTATAGGTGTAAACTATAAAGTAAAACAACAGATAATAAAAACCGGTTAAGTGTAAAGCGGTTTTTTTGGCGGGATCTTGGTCTGTCATGTTTTATTCACAATCTCGTGTTATTTAACTTTATATTTTGTAATAATGTTGGTTGGCATTTTACGTAATATAGTTCAGTTCAAATAATATCATGGAGAGTGAATTCACAAATAACATAAAAACTCCCTGGAAAGTTATAACAGTGGTGCCACCATCTTGAAATTATCACAAGACACTTGTAATATACCTACTCTATAATGGCAGTAATAATATAGAAGATTGGTTGCCAAAAGTAAATAAAAAATATAGTAGTTTTTTATGTACCTACTAGTTTCGACAGTGATTTCTACCTGTAAATACAGTACGATCTAAGAAATAAGCGAATTAGCGCTCACTGCTATAAATACCGCATCGCAAAGATCAATAAGTACTTCACATATATCCGCTACCTTTTGCCCGTGGTTTCGCTCGTGCTATTGTAGATTTCACTTAATCTTCGGAAATAGTACATTTTCTCTGTATGTAAGGTGCAGAAATGGTTCCGTACACCTGTCAACGTGTATGCAAAATTTCATGATTATCGGTGAAGTAGTTAAGGCGTGAAAGCGTAAAGAATGAACATACACACTTTCGCATTTATAATATTAGTTACTATTACAGTTGGATACTTAGTTCAGAAATGAGATACGCTCAAACTAATTGACAGTACAAATTTTGCGACTTGTATGGTGACAATGTTCCGGAATATTGTTATGGTGGGGATAGATCTGAGGTCTATCTTCTATTCTATATCTAAATATATAAAAATCCAGTGTCATGATGTTTGTTCACGATGAACTCCGAAACTATTCAATCGATCTTCATGACAGTTGATATTTATGCATGATTTGGTCAAAGTCTCAAACTTGAGAGATAGAAAAATTTATATTTCGATTAATGGTGTATATATTTTTTAATTTCAAATTATAAGTATAATTGTCAATGTTGATTATTGTGATTAATTGTAAGTTTCATCAGTCTCGAAGAGATGGCGCTTTAAATTAGTTTGTTGACAGAAAACTATAGGACCGACTGTCATAGATATCTCATAGATGGCGCCACGTTTTCATTCTGAATTATTTTTTCAACTCTAGTTTATTTTATGGTGCACATGTTCTGTTAATCTATTTAGTGCGTAACCTTGTTTTTTCTGTATCATGTTTTTAGGCAGACTCATTACCCCATAATACGAAATACTTTATCGTAATTTTAGTTGAACATGTAATAACTGAATCACAGCAACGCGTGGCCATTTATTCCCGTAATTCGTACGAAGCGATTTGCTTCCACATTCATTATACGTACGGCTAAGGAGTGGAATTCACTCCCGGCGTCTGTCTTCCCGTCATCCTATAACTTGGGAGTCTTCAAGAGTAGATTGAATAGACATCTAGTAGGTAAGCGCGATACATCGTCGGCCTCATCGTCACTTACCATCAGGTGAGATTGTGGCCAAGCGCGTACCTGTTGAACATAAAAAAAAAAAATATTGGTATATCTGTAGCTGGCAAAGTGTAAAAACATTCGACTGAGAGCCTTGAAAGTTGGTAGACCTCAGTGTTTTTTTTATGGGGAAGGTTTTTCCTATATGCCAATTATTTATTGCAACAAATAATAAAAAGAACGCATGCGGAGCTGCGGGAACTATTTCATGTAATTGTGTAAATACTTGTTAGTCGAAGTAATTTGTTTATTGTTAGTGCAAGGCAGTTGGCCTGCCATACACTAATAGACACTCGCTATAGAGGCATGCTTAGTCGTGTCGCGTTACGTGATAAGTTAGTATCGAGTAGGGTAGTAGAGACTTATACCTGAGTTTGATGCGACTACTATACACACAGTAATAAATTGGTCGCAGTGACTCGTTTTCTGTTTATCGCGTTTCAAAATAGGTTGGATATAGTTGTTATATATATCCAGCCGCCTAGAAGTTCGCAATGATGGTAGCGATTGGCGATGGATTGTGGATTTCTCGGTGGTCGCCGTTCTTTCTGGATCGCGCTCTGCTTACTATCAACCTCTGTTGTTTTTTTATGCTTCGTAGGATCATTATTTTGGGGTGTAAGGGGTGTCAAATAACATCATAAGACTTGAGACACCCAAGCCAACCTCACCTGCACGTGGTGCACCCTGCTGGATAACGAACGAGGCAATGGCGAAAGCGGGGTGGTAGGGTTTTACAGCCTGACTGGGTCGCAACCACCATGTATATGGCGAAAAAGCCCGTCATAGTGATTCGCTTCCGCGGGTCGCGTTTCGGGATCAGCCTGTGCATATCCAGCTATTCGCAGGCCGGCATGGCTGGGGCGACCAGCGATAGACAGTGTGTCACTCGGTGGTCGCCGTTGTTTTTGGACTATACTGTGCTTACCATCAGGCAAAGTGCAGTCACTTTGCCGAGATACAATTAAAAAAAAATAAAAAAAATCTTATCTGATGTTAAATGACGATGTGGTCTTAGATAGTAAACACGCTAAACTCAGAGGGTTCTGGCTAACAAGTGCATCTACGGGAACACACCAACAAGTGCTTGGCGATATGAATTCAATTTGAGGCTGGTAGCTTACGTGGAAGGTGGACTTACAAAAAGCCCTACCGCCATTCCATGGTTCCATTACGATGTGTTCCTTGACCGGAAGCTCCAAATCAGTTTTTAGGTTTCGAACATACGTCCATTGACGCGGTGCCCGAACACGCTGTGTAGTGAGCCATAATCGATACGACTACTACAATGGTGTAGTTATTTTGTAGTATTCAGTTTAAAAAGTGACATTTGCGTTCATTGTAAACTAATTTTAGCTCGGTTTTACTATACGGCCGACGGTACCCTAAAGCGGGAACGATAATTGCTACTTAATTTGTTGCCCAAGAACCAGACATCACTTGTAAAGTGAACCGGTGTGCGAGACAACGTGTTTTATGTAAAAATTTCGTACGAAGTATTTTAATGAATTTTTTATTATAAGATTTTTTTTACAATGAAGTTTAGTGACTTATTGAAGTATCTTGTGAGTGTAACTTTTTTAATTATTATACGCAGTTTAAAATCGAATAAACACGAATGTCATTTAGGTTTCTAGGCCCTAAAATGACGCACGGATATCACAGTTACGATGAAGAGAAATAGGTCATAAAGGGGCGCGTGACCAAAACGTTATGATCTGTCGAAACTTGATTTAGTTCATACCTTCATGCTATTCAATCTCTAAAGTGTTTATATAAGGAAAATGGTAGTGCGTTTGTTTGTCCGAGCTGATCTACGAAACGGCTGGGCCGAGTTTGAGGAAATTCTTACTGACTGATAAATACATTTTGAGGATATTATATGAGTTATATATCATTATATTTTTCGATGTGGGTGTACCTACCCTAAACCCTAGTAATCATAAAATTAAACAGAGATCACTTAAAAGGGATGGAAGAGGTTAAGTGCTACTGATAATAGAACGGATTACTCCATTTTAGTCATACGATTAAATAAATAAAAGAGTGATTAGAAATAATTTAAAAATTTTCTAACTAAGAAATGTAGGTCCCATGTACGAACAAAATTATTGTCACGTAATTTTAAAATTGTTGAAGTGTGCATTTAGTTTCCTTATAAATAAATACTAGGCTTCGGCTTAAGGAAATATTAAGAATCCTCGAGTGGTCGAAATTCGATTATACTTAATCCTTTATTTTTTATTTTTCAATATTGGTGTGTTTTTTTTTGCCAAAGAGTGTACTATAATCATTGTGTACATACCGAGCCTCTACATGTAAGCCATTATGAATTAATTCTCATTGTATACGTGTTGTAGTCAATGCTGAGGAAAAAAAACTAATTGGTCCTAGTTTCTTTATAACAGTAAACCATGTCCAAAAGCGATTGAAAAAAGAAGGATAAAGAAGATCGGTTGATAAACATCCGAGAAAATGATATACTGAACTATTTATCTCCGCCTGTTTATATACTAGTTGATAACTGCGTCTTCGTCTGCTTTATTATGTATTTTATGTACAAAGGAAGAAGCATTGAAAAAATTAGAAGCAAAGATATACTCGTACTTCAAAATTTCTTTAGATTTTTATAGCGCTTGTAAAAATATTAGTTTCTTTAAACTGTGATAACTTTATCTATACTAATATTTAAGAGGTAAAGCTGGTGAATTTATGAGCTTGTGAATTTGTGACGTTGTAGGGGGTAATCTCAGAAACTACTGGTTCGATTTGAAAAATTATTTCAGTGGTTTATAGCTCAATTACCGAGGAAGGATATAGGATATATATCATCACGCTAAGACCAATAGGAGCTGAGCATCAATGAATACTGTTTCAAAATGGGGTTTTTTGCTCTTGAGATCTTCCGCTGTGTGATACCGTTAGCCCAAAGTAACTATTCCACGCGGGCAATGTCGCGCGCGGGGGCTATTTTTAAATGAAGATATCGTGGTATATACATTTTTGATGTGGACTAAAGGTCTAAGTAATAAAAAAAATTTAAAAGGTCGCAATCTATCCAGTACTTTTTGAGTAACATACGCACTATGGCAGACCTCTGCCCTTTTATATTTATGTATATCTTTTTTGTCGAACTGACTACGCCATTGGCCTAGCAGGCAAATTGTTTATTAAGTTCGAAAAAAAAACCTACAAGTTCCGTGACCGTAATTTATCGATTCGTCCGCGCAGGTGCATTTGATACCTTTGTAGGTAACCTAGTAGCTATTTAAGGACTATCGTATTAAATGCGTTCAGTATGTCGTTATTTAAAATTGATCAAGACTATGTTGAACCGGCCACGCGTTACTGTGGTAGTTAGATATATAATATAACTGTAAATAATACAAAATACATGAAAATGAAATAAAAATTGATACAGAAAAAGCGACATTACTATATACTAATACTAATAATATACTAATAATATAATAATACTAATATTATAAAGAGGTAAAGTTTGTGACGTTGTGGCGTTGTAAGGGGTAATCTCAGGAACTACTGGTCCGATTTCAATACTTCTTTCAGTATTATATATAACTCATTCATTGAGAATGGTTATAAGCTATATATCATCACGCCAACGCCAATAGGAGCGGAGCACAGATGAAAAATGTCATCACGCCAACGCCAATAGGAGCGGAGCACAGATGAAAAATGTTTCAAAATCGATGTTTTTTTTCTTTTTGAGAGCTTCTGCTGTGTGTCAGCGTTAGCCCAGAGTAGTAACTATTACTATGCGGACGAAGTCGCGGGCAGGGGATATAATATTATAAAGAGTTCAGTTTGTGAGTTTGTGACGTTGTAGGGAGTAATCTCAGGAACTACTAAACCGATTTTGAAAATTCTTACCAATCTTCTTTACCAATAGAAAGCCACGTTAATTGTCATGGCCATATCATCACGCTAAGAGGAGCAGAACAACAATGAAAAATGTTTTAAAATCGAGGTATTTTTCCTTTTCAGAGCTTCCGCTTCGTCTTATCCCAAAATAACTATTCCACGCGTACGAAGTCGCGGGCAGAAGCTATTAACTAATTATATTATCTATAACTAATATTATAAAGAAGTAAAGTTTGTGAGGTTGTAGGGGGTAATATCTGGGGAGTCGGAGAAAAAATGGTCGAACGAAAACGTTTCTTACGAACGCTGCCTTAACTATTAGAGATATATGATTGAGTACTAGAGAAAAGTTGTAGCTTGATAATGCCTATTACCGCCCAACGAAGTGGGCACGGGTCGGCTAGTTACACAATAAATAGATAAACAAAACACGTGCGCTATAAAATAAACTGAAATCGAAAAAGAAGTTTAAAATTAAATCGTGGCGCCATCTATGAGATATCTGTAACAGTCGGTCATACAGGTTTCTGTCAACAAACTAGTTTAAAGCGCCATCTGTTCAAAACTGATGAAACTTACAATTAATAACAATAATCAACATTGAGAATAATTTATTTTTTAATTAAAGAATATTGAGGCTATTAATTGAAATATTAATTATTCTGTGTTTCAAGTTCCACCAAATGATACATATATGCCAACTGCCATGAAGGTCGGTTGGGTAGTTACGGAGTTCATTGTGGACATACATCATGACACTAGATTTTTATATATTTAGATAAGTCTCTATCGGTCTCTGTTCGTGTGTGACCTTGGTCTTCTAAATTACGCAACGGATTTCGACACGATTTTCGTTATTATTTGAAGATTTTTTTTCTGAAAGGTTCGTATGTCCTCAGTATATCAGCCTATAAGAGACCCACTACAGGGCCATAGGCTTCTTCCCGAAGGAACTAATGGGAATAATCACCACTCCAGCCCACGACGTATTGGCGATTTTAACTCCGAGAAATCCATAGTTTTATATTTTCCCACATATAGTGCTACTACAAGGACATTTCTTAGGTTTAGGTTTCCTCGCGATGTTTTCCTTCACCGTCAGCCGATGGTGTTACCAATTTAAATGAGTAAATGTACGCGGATTTCAAAAAAGTCGTTGGTACATGCCGGGGTATGAACCTTTGGACATCGAATTGACATTCCTACCACTCTATTATCGTGAATTTTTGTATGTGTAATATTGATATATAATTTAACGTGATAAAGTCTTATAAATCGATGAACGTCGGCTGCACGCACGAAAAAGCATGACTCATTGTCACGTTCCGCCTGAGCCGAGCGTTTTTTTAATAACAAAAGCTGGTAAACGAACATGTGGGTCACCTGATGTTAAGTGGTCACCACCGTCCATAGACACTAGGCCACACCCGGGGATTCGCAAGTGCGTTGCCAGCCTATGTATGGGTGGTAGGGGAGGGGAAGGGAAAGGGAGAAGGGAGGTAGGCCTCCGGCGCTCTCACTGACCGAACGAAACGCAACAATGCAAGCACTGTTACTTCACGTCGGTTTTCTGTGAGAGGGTGGTCCTACCCAGGGCGAGCCGACCCATTCATGCTGAAACTATTAATAGCTACAGAGTGGCTCTACCACTTACAGCGTGCAAAACGTGAGTGCAAAACAAGCGATAGAGAGCTGCGATCGGCCTAAGCGTTTGACTTGTGATGCATCTATCTCTCTTCCACTTTATTGGCCGATGCGTCTTTTCTTATGGCGTTATCACGTAGTATTATCGTCCGTAAACAGACTTTACAGAAAATAATTTTTTTTTTATTGAGTTGCGACATTTTCTGTGATAGTATGAAGCTGTAAAAATCTCGTGCAAAAACTTGCCGTGTCGCTAGTAAATTTATCTTTTTCAAAGCAACATACGTATGACACTAATCTCCGTTTTTAGAGAAGACCAGAAATGTACCTGACCTTGACAAATTAAACAGTTTTAGATACACGGAAAAATTAATATTAAAACTAGAAACTGCGATGAAGTCTTGTTTATAAATATTAGAATTGCGTTGTTGTATATACATATAATAATACATCTCGTGAGTATACTTTAAACATTTTCTGTTTTGTTTATTTTTCTCAAGCGTCGGGCATTCCGTGGAATTGAATTCCCCTTGCTATCGACTTGTTAACAATTATGAACTTTATTAGCTCTGTGTTTATTTTACCTTAACTCTCTAGAGACTATATAGATGTTCAGTGAAACGATGCAGGGTTCAATTTTGTGACCTCTTTTCTATACCTAGTTCAGTTATCGAAACTCGACCATAGTACAAGGTACGAGGGTTCTTCTTCGCTTGTTGAAGACTGTATACTCTATACAAATATTGTAACCTAGCTCTGCACGCGACTTCGTCCGCTTGTGACCTGATGTACAAAACTGTGACTGATAAAGACATTACTGTCTAAGTAATTACTATCTACTTTCTCGTACTTAAGTCGGGTCGTGATTATAATTACAATATAATATTAGATAGATCGAACTGATTTTAATGAAACAAAAATTAAACGTTACTCGGTGATTCTTATTATATATATACTAGCGGGCCCGGCAGACGTTGTCCCGCCATAATTATAAAAAAAATCCTTGACAAATTATATACCAAAACGTTCCTCATGAATCACTTTAACCACTGGTGAAAACCGCATGAAAATCCGTTCAGTAGTTTTTGAGTTTATCGCGAACAGACAGACAGACAGACGCAGTAGGGGACTTTGTTTTATACTTGTTTTATACTATGTAATGACATAGAAGAAGATATATTGTAGACATAAGGCGCGTGTTTGATGAATAGAGACTTGTAAATAAAATCTTCGATTCGTCGATTATATGGGGAAAAAGTATTTACAAACCTTTTTATTAAAAACATTATTAATAAAAAGACAAGGAAAATCGGATGATAAACATATGAGATACTTCTCACTTCTTTAGGTATTTAGGTATACAAAAGATCCCTAGAAATATTCACTTACGAACTTTTTTTTTTATATTATATGAGGCAAACAAACAGACGGGTCACCCGATGGTAAGTGATCACCGCCGTCCATAGACACTAGCAACACCAGGGGAGTCACAAGTGCGTTGCCGGCCTTTTATAGAAGTATACGCTCGTTTCTTTAAAGGTTTAAACTTGCAGCGTTGTTGTATTTCAGAATTAGTCATCCTTATTAGAGTCTATATCTAATTGTATAATGAATACAAGTCGACAAAAAACCATAACAATGACATCACGATATTATAACACTAGCGTGTGTAGAATCTTCTTGTCTAAACTTAATTTCGTAACCTTATTGTGAATGAAAACAAAGCAATAAACAAGCACCTTGCTAAAACGTGAATAATTATTAATATGATCAACCAACTCAGTAAACATGTGCCACAAGATCTCCTCGATGAAACCAAACAACTCTTCGACGATCTAGTTATTCTGACGTCACAAGTGTGGTTTATTTCTACATGTTCACAAAAAATCAACAAATACTTATTTAAACTATTTATTTCCGTGTGTCTTATTTTCAATTACCTATGATTCCATATGGTTTACATTACGTTCCTTTCTATTTTAGTATCTTGTACTATAAATCGCAACCTCATGTCCGCTGTCAAGCGAACTCTAGAAATCGGTGTTTAAATTCAGGGGAACTTCTATTGAATTATACAATTCAAAATTAGAAGAACATCAAAAAGTTTCGAAGTAAATGAGGTTTTGCAGACTCATGCCCGGTTTCTGAGGTACTGCCAAAAGTTATTGACTCAACAATGTTATCCATAAGATAAACTGTCAAATGACCCGTTTAGTCTAGTCAACAAGTTCAAAAACGTGATAAATAGAGATAAAGGTCCTAAAAATATGACATTTTATGTTATAAAAAATATATTTCTTTTGATAAACTCTTTAGCGGCAGCGCACGCATGCCGTAGCAGGAGCGCGGAGCCCTATTTTCAACGTCAAATTAAAATTATAAATAATGGAGATAGAGTTTCGAGAGTCGAGACTTTATCGGAAATTTCCTCCTCTTTAACGAACTTTTTCAAAATTGCTTAAATGTTAATATTTTTTGAGTTATTAACGAAAAACTAAATATAATTTTTTTTTCATCTTATTTTGTTAATAACAATTGCAATTTTTTACCTTACCCAAAATCCTTCAAAAACATTTTGATTGTTATTCCGAATCGAATGAGCTGTCGCTCATATTTTTAGGACCTTTATCTCTATTTATCACGTTTTTGAACTTGTTGACTAGACTAGTTGAATTCTGACATTTATCGTATGATTTTATGTTCAGAAACGCAATTTGACAAGTTGTCGAATCGATAACGCTATTGAACAGATAAACTACAATTAAAGTATCTCAGAAACCGGACATCAGTCAGCCTTTTTAAATTTTCGTTATTATTGGCAACCAATCTTCCAGATTATTACTGCCATTGTCGAATAGGTGATAATATACAAGTGTATGTGTGTATCTCGAATGGTAGTCCGGTGAAGCTGTAAGACCTTGTCCGGTCAATAGCGTAGTCAGTTCGAAAAAAAAATGTATGTATCTCGATGTTAGACATTAATATAATACGTATTTATAGCTAAATTTATGTAATGCACAGCGGTCAAAAAGTATGGCGAGGGCTATTTTCACCGATTTATAACAGTTTCTATTAATTATTATTCAGGCTTGGTTTATCGTTTGTCATTTCTTTGAGCTCTGACATCAGAATTGACAGTTTCAACACACAATTTGTCTGGACAATTTCTAGTAAAACCCTAATTTTACTGTCTAAATGTCGCGTTAACTCAATCAGTTTTGGTTTTGTATTCAACTACCCGTTAGGTCGTTTTTTTATAATAGGCGGATATATTATATCACTGCACAGCGGTTTATGAAATAGCAAAAAAATGGTAAACTGAGACATCGCTCGTGTTTAAATTTTGTACGCTGATGTATTTTTACCTTGAGTGAATCATTCGACAGACCCGGTTAGTTCAATCGGAACCAACATTTGCGAGGCTATTAAAAACGGTGGAAATGTTGGTTGAATTTATTTGGTCACTGATTAGCTTCAAAGCGATACCATTTCGATTAAAACTGGCAACAACATTGTTGGGTTTAATACAAACTAGCGGGCCCGGCAGACGTTGTCCAGCCCTGATTATGAAAAAATCCTACACTAAAACGTTCCTCATTAATCACTCTATCCACCGGTGAAAACCGCATGAAAATCCGTTCGGTAGTTTTTGAGTTTATCGCGAACAGACAGACAGACAGACGCGGTAAGGGACTTTGTTTTATACTATGTAATGATGATATATAAAAATCTAGTGTCATGATGTTTGTCCTCGATGAACTCCTAAACTATTCAACCGATCTTCATGAAAGTTGGCATTTATTTATAATTTGGCTCAACTTCAGAGATAGGATAATATACATTTCGATTAATGACCTCAATATTTTTTAATTACAAATTAAATTATTGTCAATGTTGATTATTGTTATTTATTGTAAGTTTCATCGGTCTCAAACAGATGGCGCTTTAAATTAGTTTGTTCGTAGGAAACTGTAGGACCGGCTATTATAGATATTTCATAGGTGGCACCGTGTTTTAATTTTGATTTTCTTTTTCAACTCCAGTTTATTCTATGGTTACGTGCACCGTGTTCTGTTAATCTATTTACTACGTATCCTCTCGTTTTCTGTATCAAGTTTTTAGGCAGGCTTATTACCCCATAGTACCAAATATTTTGTCACAATATTAATTCAACGTGTTATAACTAAGCCACAGCAACATGTGGCCAGGTCAGCTAGTATCACTATATGTTGTCGATTTCCAAAGCCAAGAAATGTAGATTAGTTCTGTATTTTTCCGATCGATTTACAATTTATAAATTGTTGCCATTTTCAACTAAACAACTTAACGTTAATCTGTCAATAGTTTTGAAGATATCTCTCAATCTTCGCTCACTTTTTTATATAATTTTTTTAACACAATTTTTTTTTTACTTTTCCCAATTTACAAGTGCGACAAAAAAAGAACTATTGGAATAGTTGCAGCCGTTCTAAAGTACGCTTACATACAGCAGTATACGGCAGTTGATTTTAATTTATGTAGACTATAACTCGCCACTAGGAGGCACTACAGTATATCAACTTCCATATCGTTCAACCGATAGTCATTTAAGTTTATTTGAATACGAAAAATTGCACAATAGCAATCTAGCTATAATTCGGTCATTATTACAACAAAAATAGTAATTACAAGAAATAATAGTAGCAATCAATAATAATAACAAACACGGACAGAGCCGATGGCATAGGTAGTGTATTAATAAATTCAATCACGTTTCTTTAAGAAATATTTAATTAGTGAATGGTTAAGAATATATTGTTATATGTCAGTTTAGTATTTTAATTATAAAGCAACACTGCAATTCTTTTGTGTTCAGTATTGATTGTAAACCTCATTGGTGTTGGACATTTGCAGTGTTATTACAAAACATTTAAATACGTATTAATAACTTGCTTTAAAAATGTTTCGTAATAAATGCACCGCGCTCGCCCGAGGCAAATTCGCGTTATCCTTTTTCGCGAGTCTAACATAACAAAGCGAGACAAAAGAGCCATTCAGCGACCGCGGTGCACGAATACGAAACATTTTTAAAGCCAGGATTCAATACGTATTTAACTTTTTTGTAATAAAACCGGTAATGTTTTAATTTTGTACTTTATAATGTAATTCAACTTTTATGTTAAATTTTGACAAAGAAACTGGTATTTTTAAATTAGCATGATAGAGGACATAGTTTTTGGCTTGTAGCATGAAAAACAAGAAACATCACTTGCAATTATCTTCTATACATATAATAACAATGTGAATTTAACGTTTCTGTACTTTTTAGATTTTTGTGAAAAAAAAATGTTAGGGGTTTTCGCTCTATGATTTTTTTTTGTAATTTTAATGAGGACGCGACTTAAGTGCGTGAGAAAAGTCGATGATTTTATTAGTCACTGTTTTTTTACTTTAGATTCCACGCAGACGGAGTCGCGGGCACTGCTAGTATTGAATAAAACCAAAGACGTCTATTGTGAATTAAATCTCCGCGAAAGTTTCGATCATTTTTTGTTTAAAGTTATTTCGAAACACATTCTTGAAACACTGCTACATAATGCCGCTAGTACTCGATAGATGGCGCTGTATTCATTTAAAAAGTGTTAAATCGCGGTGTCCAGATTGTTTTGATTAATTACCTCACGAGGAATTCAAGAGTTAAGTGTTTTAATCTGAGAAAGAGAAAGAGATTTCATTTTATACGGAGAGGAGATATAGTCAAATGAACACACACATAGTCTTTATCTATAATAATATCACTATATCTTTCATTGAATATAAAATCATTATTAATCTACGTAAGTTGATTTTTGAATTTTTGCTTTCAATTTTTATTACTTTTTTTCGTCCAAACAACACTGACAAAGTCGGGAATGTCGAGCTACTTGGTAAATAAAAATATGAAAATAAATAATTTAAATATAGAGGATAACAATTTGTTGCTTGCTGTGAAACACATAGAGATGTTTTGTTTGTTCACTTGTGATTGTTATTATAACTGTAAAGAAAGTTCGAAGCGTTATTATTTGGTTTCACGGAATAAAATTAGTGACATATTGTATACGGAGTTGGTTATTTAACTAGATCATATTGTAACACTTGTTACAAATCACCGTGAACTTATATGTAAGAAAGAAAATGTATTTATTGTAGCAAATACACGAACAATACAGTACCGAAAAAATAGAGTTACAAAGAAATGTATAACATACAGTAAATAAAAGAAATTAAACGTAAGGGGTGTCAAATAACATCTAAGACTTGAGACACCCAAGCCAACCTCACCTGCACGTGGTGCTGCTGAATAACGAACGAGGCAATGGCGAAAGCGGGGTGGTAGGGTTTCACAGCCTGACTGGGTCGCAACCACCATGTATATGGCGAAAAAGCCCATCATTGTGATTCGCTTTTGCGGATCGCGTTTCGGGATCAGCCTGTGCATATCCAGCTTTTCGCAGGCTGGCATGACAGCGGCGACCGGCGATGGATAGTATATCACTCGGTGGTCGCCGTTGTTTTTGGATTGTACTGTGCTTACTATCAGGCATAGTGCAGTTATTGTGCCGTGCTACTATATATAAAACAAAGATATTAAAATTATGCCATGGCATTGCTAGAATGGCGCCAATTCGACATGTGCTGGTTGCCATCATACCAAGCGACTCCAGCGCTGATTTTAAATTGTGCCCAAGTGGGTTTTATTTACACTATAATAATCACAATATGGTAACACTATAAATATTAAGTTTATGATACATAAATGTATATAAGGAGATATATATAATAAACACGGTATTTGAAAGTATAATACTTACTACTTCATATAATTTCACACGAAGCGGGCTCGTTAGGCGATAACGCAATAACCCATTTTTTATAGATCCAAACAACCATTTGTTTTCATTATCTCTACGCGTGTTGATTAACTCTATGCGTTATAAACGTAATAGGATACTTTTTAATTTATTTTTGCTTATAACTCTCAAGAGCTTAAAATAATCCCTCGTTTGGAAATGTTTTTTATTTTAATTATAAGATCTGCCTCAAAGGAGGCACTCTTTATTTTTTTAAAGGATAGCAGATTTTATGTTTTTACTGTTGTTTTTGAAATGTAATAAAGCTTTACAGCTTCGTTGAGCGATTTAAAAAAGAAAAAAAATATTTGGTAGTGGTTTTTTTTTGGGTTCGCATTACCCGTGACCTCGACATGCTCGTGATGTACTGCGCTTGCGTCAGACTAGCGACTCCTAGTACTTTGAGGGGCTCTCGTGTCCGGTGCATCAGAGGGTATCACAATTTCTGACCCCTCAGAACGATAGTGGAGGCTCCTGATGAGGGTCGAGGGGATGAAGTGCATAGGCAGTATCTCCTCCCCGACGAAAAGGTCGGTTAAGAACACCATGGGGGTTTTAGTTAGTAACCTCCACTGTTAGTAACCCACCTCCACTGTCTAACCCTGTGGAGACGATGTTATGCAAGACTAGTTGTGCCCGCGACTTCGTCCGTATGGAACCTATTGTAAAAAACAGTGATTAATAAAATCATCTGTACTTATTAACTAAGTCACATTTACTTAGTGCTTATTAGTGTTCATTTACTTTTGTCCATTTTTTTTTTCTTTGAGAGTGGTAGAACCACGCTGAAACTATTCCTGGTTTTAGCATGAATGGGCCGGCTCGCCCGGGGCAGTACCACCCTCTCATAGAAAACCGACGTGAAGTAACAGTGCTTGCATTGTTGCGTTTCGTTCGGTCAGTGAGAGCGCCGGAAGCCCACCTCCCCTCCCCTCTCCCCTCTCCTCTTCCACTCCCTCCCCTAACCCTTCCCCCCAAGGGGTGGCAACGCACTTGCGACTCCTCTGGTGTTGTTAGTGTCCATGGACGGTGGTGATCACTTAACATCAGGTGACCCACCTGTTCGTTTGCCACCTATGACATAAAAAAAAGACTTATCTACTTTTCTCTCGTACTTACAGCGTGTTGTCATTAAAATTACAATAACTTTTGATAGAGTGAACCGATTTTAATGAAAGCAAGAGTAAATTTTACGCGAGGATATGCTTTATGATTTTCTTTATGAGGTTTTATTAGTGAACGCAGTACTTTAGCAGTGATGCGTGTTCATACAAACATACAGATATATCTAAAAATGATTGAAATATATTTTATTACTTATTCCTAGATACCTGCAACGTTTTTTTTTACATAAATCTAAAAGTACAGATCGTTATATTTACATTCTCCATGTTAAAAAAGCGACTCTTAGTATATCGGCTTGTGTACATGTAATATTGATATTTTGTATTGAGCTTGTGCAGCCCATCATACGTTTGGTTAATTAATAAACTGTATAAAAATGTATATAATATACCTAGTCTTGCCATAAATACTGAAACAGAGAAAAAAGAAATTCTATTGCAAATAACATTTATTACTTTTACATTGTGTTAGTTTCATACATAAATATAAAACAATTTAAAATATAAAAAGCTTATTCGAAGTGGTCTTCGTTCGCTGCAATACAGTCCTTTAAACGTTGAGGCCAGTTATCAATAGAAGCACGCGCTCTTTCCATGGGGAAATTCTTCAATGCCAATCGTACGGATTGTTTTAGGGAAACCAAATTATCATGGCGCTTAGAGCAAGCCGTACTCTAAAACTGAAGTAACAGTGCTTGCATTGTTGCGTTTCGTTCGGTCAGTGAGAGCGCCGGAAGCCCCCCCCCCCTCCCCTCTCCCCTCTCCTCTCCCCCTCCCTCCCCTAACCCTTCCCCCCAAGGGATGGTAACGCACTTGCGACTCCTCTGGTGTTGTTAGTGTCCATGGACGGTGGTGATCACTTAACATAAGGTGGCCCTTACCACCTATGAACATAAAAAAAAAACTTATCTACTTTTCTCTCGTACTTACAGCGTGTTGTCATTAAAATTACAATAACTTTTGATAGAGTGAACCGATTTTAATGAAAGCAAGAGTAAATTTTACGCGAGGATATGCTTTATGATTTTCTTTATGAGGTTTTATTAGTGAACGCAGTACTTTAGCAGTGATGCGTGTTCATACAAACATACAGATATATCTAAAAATGATTGAAATATATTTTATTACTTATTCCTAGATACCTGCAACGTTTTTTTTTACATAAATCTAAAAGTACAGATCGTTATATTTACATTCTCCATGTTAAAAAAGCGACTCTTAGTATATCGGCTTGTGTACATGTAATATTGATATTTTGTATTGAGCTTGTGCAGCCCATCATACGTTTGGTTAATCACCTGTCTGGCTAATTCCGTTTTTTATCCGACTTCGAAAAAGGAGGCTACTATGTTCGGTTGTGTGTATGTTTTTTTTAATGTATGTTAATCGATATCTCCGTCAATTATGAACTGATTATAACGATTTTTTATTTTGAATTGGTTATATTCAGAGGTGGTGCTATATAAATTTGAAGAAAATATTCAACCCCTAAGAGGCTGAAATATCGTTTATTTGATTTTCACCCACTTCGTCTCTACGTATTTTCGTGAAATTGGAACCGATTTATTATACCCATTAGAAACCAAATATATATTTATGGACACTAAAAATGGAGAAATTATTTTTTTTTACATAAAAAAATAAACCTCCTTCTATGTGAAAAACTAATAAGGCACTAAAAAGCGAAAAATAACTGAGTCATTAAATTAACCAAAAATGTTAATAATTTTAATTTACAAATCATATCATTTATATAATTCAGATTATTTAAGTGATTTAAAAATTCAAATAGCACAATTATTCCATTGTTTTGAGTTTTCACTTCTGTCGACAGTCCTTATGACTGCTTTGTCTTTTTTTAACGAACAATGATATATACTCTTTTCAAAGATGATTCTTTTAGGAAATTAATATGCTTTGAGAAATTTTAACGCTAACACCGGTCGACTGAAAAATATAAGTTAATTCCAAAAGTGGCATCCTTATGTCTTTCAAAAACAACATTAATAAGAATGACTATATTTTTTATCTTTTTAATTTAAAAGCTTTATAAACCTTGAGAACCCATATCTTTTAAATCGCGAAACTTAAGGAAATGTTAAATTATACCGATTATGTACAGAATTTTATTTCCTACAGTCTCAGCTCTGTTTTTTTTTTATCACTGTAAAAGAGAAAAACCTTTTTGCTGTTTTATAATTGAAGTAACAAAAATGTAAACGGTACAACTCTTTTATATCGAAAATAAAATTATGAGAGCGTAAACAGAGCGATTAATTAATTTATTAAAATTACCCTAACAGATACAAGGTTTTACATTTCATTGAATTGTCATGAAATAGCAAGTTTCATGTGTCACGGAGTGGTTATCTGTTCATTAAACCGGTTAATTTATGTTTGGTACCATCGTACTCAAGTTTTCAAGGTTGGAGTTTATTCACTAACAAAAATATGCACTATTTGTAGTACTAGGGTTGTACCTAACTTTTTTTTATATGTGGGGAAAAGTCCTGCATGGAGCATGATACACCCAGAGGTTCGGCGGAGCATGGGTATTCTCGAAGGCGATAGTTTACGGCTAAAATACGCGACGATACATCGTACTCCGCACTGTGGGAGTGTCACGGGGTAGCGTGAACAAGCTGCGTTACTTCCCCTGTGGATAGGCGCACGTTGCCGTCCGAGACAATCCGGTTCTTCGACTGACTCCCAGTTCCCAGTGCTATTCCCCCATAGATTTGGCCGGCAGTGGCGAAGACGACTTCTTCGACCGCCGTTACTTCTCCATTTTTTTTAACGAGGCTGTTTCTGCCGTAGCTTTTACGAGGTTTTCCCACACCATCTCCCTAAGACCTTGCACGAACTTACGTTTGATAAACTCCTTTCTAACATTATAAATTGCAAACATTTGTTTATTTTTTTTGTTACGCTTTCTCGCCTTAACTATTTAACCGATCATCATGGCATTTTATATACATATCGTCACAGGTACAGAGAATGACATAGATCTTAATCTAGAAAAAAAGTAGTTACCATTCCCAAGGGATAAGTTAAACTATATTTATGCGAGTGAAGCCGCGAACAGAAGCTAGTATTTTATGAAAGTAGTGATTGTAATTCAACCATGGTAAGGGGTGCAAACATTTTTCTTCATGTGTTAATAATATATGGGTATTATTTGTATTGTACATACTGGTATATTGTAGACTAGCTGTACCAGCAGATCCGCACGCGTTTTTTTAAATTGTATTGAATAAAATTGTGAGAGCATGTACAATTATATAAATACTCTTTAAAAATAATTGTAAGCACGACACGCAAGCTACTTACAGTAACATGTAACGTATACATTAGAGATATATGTACTAACAGTGTTTCAAATGAGGTTTATCATCAGCAACATATTTGAAACCTAAACCCAACATATAACTACCTCAGTGCTCACTTACACTATAAAAGGAACTAATAAAACAAGGACTTAAGGATGTTACTATAATGATGTAATATGCCTATATTGTCAATAAGTAATAAGTTTATGATCTAATATTTTGTTTTTTTTTTTTTTTTTATGTCATAGGTGGCAAACGAACAGGTGGGTCACCTGCTGTTAAGTGATCACCACCATCCATGGACACTAACAACCCCAGAGGAGTCGCAAGTGCGTTGCCATCTTTCGGAGGGAAGGGTTAGGGGAGGGAAAGGGAGAGGAGAGAGGAAAGGGGAGGGGAGATGGGTCTCCGGCGCTCTCACTGACCGAACGAAACGCAACAATGCAAGCACTGTTACTTCACGTCGGTTTTCTATGAGAGGGTGGTACTACCCCGGGCGAGCCGACCCATTCATGCTGAAACCAATAATAGTTTCAGCGTGGCTCTACCATCATCAAAATTACTATTAATAATTAAATTAATTAAAAGCAATTAATGCGCTGACGCCTTGAAATCTTGCATAAATATAAATCACGATATAAAACTTTATATCTATCTAAGCAGTTTTTAATATTCGACAATTTAAATAGTGTACATTGAACTCGATATAATATTCTTATATGTTACTATGATTACTGAGTTATGTAGACGAAAGCGCGGTAAATAAAAAAATGGCCGCCAAAATGACCAAAAAGACAACATAATTCAAATTACATACATAGATACAGATATATGAATTTCAATTATATTTATTCTTGGAGTCCAGTACAACGCAAGACTTATGCACATGTTTACAGTGAAGAACATATTTAATTGCTAAATTTCATGCGGACGAAGTCACGGGTAACAGCTAGTCTAAAATAGAATAAACTTAATTACTTTCTATAAGGTCAGCTATCTAACAGCTAGTCTAAATTAAAATAAACTAATTACTCGTTATGATGTTCGCTATCTGTCGGTGAAAGTCCCGTGAAAATCGATCGAATCGGTTTGGAGATAATACTGCGGGCGAAGCCACGGTTAACAGATAGTCTAAATTAAATAAAATATATACCTACTTGTTATGTTGTCCGCTATCTGTCGGTGAAAGTCCCGTGAAAATCGATCCAACCGTTTTGGAGATAGCATTACAGGCGAAGCCACGGTTAACAGCTAGTCTAAATTTAAATAGAATAAATTACTTGTTATGATGTCTGCTATCTGCCGGTGAAAGTCTCGTCAAAATCGGTCGAATCGTTTTGGAGATAGCAATGTGGGCGAAGCCACGGTTAACAGCTAGTCTACATTAAAATTACCTAAATTACTTTTTATTAACTTAGCTATATGCCAGTCTCGTGAAGATCGGTCTAACCATTTTGGAGATGGCATTGCAGACGAAACCGCGGATAACCGATAGTTTAATTTAGTACTCTAAATCACCCAAATTACCTAAGTAACCCGGTGTAATTTCAGCTATCTACCAGTGAAATTCCCGTACCAAAATCTGTCCAGCCGTTTCGGAGCTTACCTGGAATAAACAGACAGACAAACAGACCGACAAAAATAAAAAAAATGCATTTTTCTTATCAGTACTGTGTAAACTTTCGTGCCCAATCAGTAAAAAAATATTATTTAGATATTACATAGAAACACTTCATTTTTATTATACGTATAGGATTGTAGACGTAAGACGAATCTACTCGTCAAAGGTGTGAAAAAATGTCCATTTTTTATCGATAACACTAAAAAGCTCGTTTAATGTCATTAAACAAAAGAAAAAGATCGGTTGAGATTTTCCTTTGCCTATTTAACATACTTTTTTGTAGCTTATATGTTGTGGGTTTTAATCAGAATTTCACCAGATGTTAAATGACGTTTTGGCTTAAGATCGTAACATGCCAAGTCTAGACAGAGTTCTCCAGACAAGTCCTAGAAAGGTCTTCTATCCGTCTCATATTTATTGCTGAAAATCTCTTTCAGTGACAGCTAAAAAGGCGGGATTAGGGATTAAATTCAACTTAATTTGTTAAAGATATGTAATGAGGTATTGAAAAGGAAACCAATTTCTCAAATAACAACTAAAAAAGTAAATTTTCAAAAAAAAGTATTAACCGACTTCAATATCAATCAAAAACCCATAAGACACTAAAAAGCGGAAAATAAATAGTATATCAAATTAACCAAATTAAATATACCATATGAATATGTGTGCTATCTAGAGATGTACTGGAAGTCGGTACCAACCAAAATTTTTGTATTACAGAGACGCGAGTGTGGACTTAAACTTTGTACCTATGTAGATGATATGATTTTCGGTTTGGTTGGCACCGACTTCCAATACATCTCTAGGTAGCACACATATTCATATGTTTTATTTAATTTGGTAAATTTGATAAACTATTTATTTTCCGCTTTTTAGTGTCTTATGGGTTTTTGATTGATATTGAAGTCGGTTAATACTTTTTTTTGAAAATTTACTTTATTTTTCTATTTTTATTATTAACATTCTATCTCTCTCTATTATTAGCAGTGCCGGCGAACTCCGTTCCGCCTTAAGTATATTAACATATGCGCATTTTTGCGGTATGGTATCTATCGGTATGGTATGCGATATGGTTTCAATTGGTTGTACAATAAGTAACGTTTGGTACGAACGCAACCTTATCATTAATCCGCGGTAGTTTCTACCACCAACTCGGCTACCATCGCTTCACATATAATACACCTTAAGTAATGAAATTACAATGCTTGAGTCATGTTGCAACACAGTAACGAACATAAGCAGATTAGGCTTCTAAGAATTGAAGTTTTTTTTTTATAATATTGGTGGCAAACGAACATACGGGTCACCTGATGGTAAGTGATCACGGCCGCCCATGGACAATTGCGACACGAGAGGAAACACAGATGCGTTGCCGGCCCTTAAGAAAGGAGTAGGCTCGTTTCTTGAAAGTTTTCTTACTTTGTCACGGATCCCATAATCAGAACCTAACCAAACTCTCATCAAACTACCCTTGAAGTACATCCTTTCCAATAAAAAATGAATCATCGAAATCGGTTTACGTGATATTGAGTTATTCGTCTATTTGTCGTGTACATACTTAATGCAAATTTAAAACTTATACGGTTTTGCACTGGATGCCATTGTCGGAACTGGACCAAATTGAAATGGGACCACACGGGAAGTACCAGCTTTCAAATAAAAAAAGAATAATCAAAATCGGTTCACCCAGTCCAAAGTTATGAGGTAACAAACATAAAAAAAATACAATCGAATTGATAACCTCCTCCTTTTTTTGAAGTCGGTTAAAAATTATAAAGTATTTGTATTACAGGATTAAAGTAGGATACGTTGTTATAGTGTTGTTGTTGTTATTTGTTGAAACTCGACATACACAATACTAATGATCATGTCAGCCATGAAAGAGATAATTGAATAATTCTATGATTAATTTTTTTTTTATTTGTTACAGCATTCCGAGGAGGGTGGCGTCGGTCGACGCATCTTGGCCAACGTTAGCGCTGGCGCCGGCGACATGTGGATCAGCGCCGTCGAGAGCTCCATACTGACGTGGGAGGAGGTGAGTTTTCAGGATTTTCAAAATCAAAAAATTATTTATTCAATTTAGGCCCTGAGAAAGCACTTATGAACTTCAAAACTACCACCGGTTCGGAAAACAACCCAGTCATCGAGAAGAACCGGCAAGAAACTCGATCTGGTTTATCTTTTCATTATACATAACATAGCACAACATATTTTTATAGACATGTACAGTATTTTTTTATGTTCTATCGGAACCAGGCTGAAAAGTTTTGGTTAGATGCCAATATAGGCCTCTGAAAATATGAGCACATTAAGATTGTACGCATCGCATTTTTCGATTTCCCATAAAAATTACAGAGGAAAAAATGTTTTGGTGTTTCGTCATCCAGACCGGAGATATTCCTCTTTTCTACACACATTAAACATATATTACTAGTAGAGCTTACGGTACCCTTGGGAAACCAACATTCCTAAAGACCACACAATCAAATTAAATAAATATTACGATCTAACTAACGGACTAAATAAAAATGGCTATGTGGTTAATTTATACGCGGTAGAAGTAGGAGCGAGAGGTAGATGTCAAAATGTCTTTTTTATTTTCATGTGTGTATATGTTGTGTAAAATTGAAGCATTAGTGTGAGTAATGCATATTTTAATTAATTTAATGTACTTCTAATGCATTTTATATAAAATAAATAGGTTTCTGCACTTCTCCTCCATATAAACTTTAACTATGCCAAATTTCACGTCCATCCATTCGCCCAATTCCGTTAAAAAGGGATACAAAGTTTAGGCTTCACGTATTTAATATATATGATAATGTATACAGTTCAATAGTTTTGCTAGATGTTATCCTATTTACACGCAACGACGGCACGCATATTGAATGTATCATTCTTCGAAGAATCAACTCATTCAAAAGATATTGGAGTCAAAGTTATTCATTTCGCCATCACATAATGGAGATTATTTTGAGGAAGTTTTAGAAGTTCTTTGGAAAACGAAATCGGGTCCTAATGTTGCAATATTTGTTAGATTAAAAAATAAAACTTAGATAAATAAAAAAAAAAATGAAATAAATTAAATTACATAGACTTTTAGTTCGTTGTAAAGCCTTGAAACTAATAAATTTCAGAGTATTATAAAGAAAATGGCTAAATTGATAATTAATTTACCTTTGACCTCGAATAACTTTTGAATGAGTTGATTCTTCGAAGAATGATATCAGAACTTTTTTGTAGAGCGTTCAATTCTCTACAAAAATATTCGATGGAAATTGAAAAGTGCGATGTGGACAATCTTAATATTAATTGTTTAAGGGCTCATATTTTCAGAGGCCTAGTTTGGCATATAAACGAAACTTTTGAGCCTGGTTCCGAGAAAAAAATATTTTTTTTAAACGCCTTACAGTACAGTTACGTTTGTTTTTGGTGGTTACACAGAGAGAGACGTCATTTCCAGACGTTACCATCATACACCATCGTTGTGACTACATTACCCAGATTATATCAGTGGCTTATCTCTAGACACGAATATTTGTGTCGATATAGACTATTTTTAATTACTTAAGTTACCAACAGAATCAACATTATTATTTGAACTAGTGGGCGCCCAGTAGTCGACATTCGACCATAGTACATTGATTTTTTAAAGGGATAAATCTATACTTCTATACTAATATATAAAGCTGAAGAGTTTGTTTGTTTGTTTGTTTGTTTGTTTGTTTGTTTGTTTGTTTGTTTGTTTGTTTGTTTGTTTGTTTGTTTGTTTGTTTGTTTGTTTGTTTGTTTGTTTGTTTGTTTGTTTGTTTGTTTGTTTGTTTGTTTGTTTGTTTGTTTGTTTGTTTGTTTGTTTGTATATGTTGTGTAAATTGAAGCATTAGTGTGAGCAAATGCATATTTTAATTAATTTAATGTACTTCTAATGCATTTTATATAAAATAAATAGGTTTCTGCACTTCTCCTCCATATAAACTTTAACTATGCCAAATTTCACGTCCATCCATTCGCCCAATTCCGTTAAAAAGGGATACAAAGTTTAGGCTTCACGTATTTAATATATATGATAATGTATACAGTTCAATAGTTTTGCTAGATGTTATCCTATTTACACGCAACGACGGCACGCATATTGACTGTATCGCATGCAAGTATTCAATATTGTTAATATCATTTTATAAACCACGATGTTTATAAAAAAATTTGAAACCAAAAATTTACAAATGAAAGAGTAAAATAAAATGCTGTTCCAAAGAATTATTGAAAGTCATGACCGATTTTTCTTATTTTTTTTATAAACATACGCATATGCGATGATTTTCCGTCTCGTTCTGTAGATGGCTTCACACGTCATCTCACACTGAGAAAACCCAATCTTAGTATACTCTGTGAGCACAAAGCTTCGCCAAGTCTGTCTGGGTCCACCACGATTCCGTCTACCCTGGGGATTCCAGACCAATGCCCGATTAGGGATATAGCTTTCGCAAAGCGTGCTAAAGAGTATAAAGTATAGGTATTTACAATAATAAAATAGAATATCATTACATAGTATAAAACAAAGTCCCCTACCGCGTCTGTCTGTCTGTCTGTTCGCGATAAACTCAAAAAACTCTTGATGGTGGTAGAGCCACGCTGAAACTATTATTGATTTCAGCATGAATGGGTCGGCTCGCCCGGGGTAGTACCACCCTCTCATAGAAAACCGACGTGAAGTAACAGTGCTTGCATTGTTGCGTTTCGTTCGGTCAGTGAGAGCGCCGGAGACCCACCTCCCCTCCCCTCTC